>JASSUY010017721.1:92723-107729 GCA_032466535.1 Forpus xanthops
CACACGTGCACATCTGTACTTTAAATGCAACAAGTGTGAGGCTGCTTGCTTCTATATCTTTAAAAATAATAAGTAAATACATAAATTAATAGATTGCTTTTCTTCCTGACCATCCAACCCTAAAAATCCAACCATGTTCAGTCAGCTAACAGACTTCTAGACTAATGCTATATAATATTATGCATTCCCAGCAATCTATTATTACAGAGAAATCACAAATTATACCAAGTGCCTGGCACACAGTAAGCATCAAGGACATCATGCTGGTGGCCAAAACTGAATGTTAAAGCTGAAGGTGCTCCGTATGTTTTTTATGTCTTTCCAGGTTTGCAGTACATCAACACGATCTCATAAATTCCAACAGAGTTTGTCCATTTACTGGATTCAGTATGCAGAAAGCTTAGCATTGACAGCCTTGTCCCCTTTTGCTGGATTCTTACTATGCTTAGTGCTCTGATACCTTACTTCCTCTGGCATACGGGTACAAATAGTATTTAGAATTTTTTTTTTTTCATTTAAATTAATTTTTCATTTTCAATTGCATTTCAATTTCCTGGTGCAAAGGGATTTCAGAGTGTGTGAGTTCATCAGTAGGTTACCCACAAGCTCACATAACAAGCAACAAAAGAAAGCAAAAATATAAAACATTAGCAGTTAATGAAGATCTTAGATTTGAAGTGACTCATGTAAGGATTAAATAAACCCTGTAACTTTTCAAAAAAGTAGAACCAGGAGTCCATATTGTCTTCTGCAACTGTACATATAAGGTCCTTTTGCTTTCTTCCAGACTGTCATAAAATGCCTCCTGTTTTGAACCTACTTACCAAGGGCACAATGAGCTTTCATCTAGATTAGTTAGCTATGATGGAGAAACAATTACTTTTGGCCTCACTTTCTTCATTATGTGGCTTAAGAGTAGAGCACAATGACGCTGGATCCGCTCTACTTCTCGATCCAGCTGTTATGGAAGTGCTGGGTTAGGCTTTAGTGCTATTTAATTGTCCTGAACTATTCATTCACTTGCTGCGTATTTATTTACTATACAAATAGATTCCCTACAAAGCATCCTTTACTGCCTGTGCCCGTGTTACACTATGTTTTATTCGTTTGTTTAAATGTGGTATGGGATAATGTAGTAGTGGTTCTGGGTGTCAGTTCTGGTGCTAATGTTCTGAGCCAACTACAGTAGCAGAGACCTCCCCTTCCTGTTGATTTTTTTTTCTTTGGCTTTGCCCAAAAACTTTTCTGTGCTGCAACCATAGTTGATTTTTTGTACTAAAATAATACATTTCTCAAAGCTCGTACTTTTGAAAATATAGTACTTGTCAATGCTGGAAAGGGAACCATGTTGTTTCAAATATGTCTTTGAATATGTCAGAAGCAAGTTTGAAGTTCATTAGCCTGTAGCTGCAGAGACAGTCTGCTCCTCTGAGCTTCCTCACTCTGATTTGGTCCTGCATAAGCAAGGCATGAAGCTGAACTTCTGTTAAGGGAAGCACAAAAAGCTACTAAAAGCTATACAAATAAATTCAAAACTAAACTCAGATTGGTGCTGAAGAATCTGTAGATTTATGAGTGTGGCCAGAGTTTTTCTCTAAATCTGGTGGATGACACATGGGCACAAAACCTTTACTTCCTTGTCTCCACAGTGTTTGGCTGCATCCATAGAAGACTTGGTGTGCATGAGGCTGAGAGGGAACGTGAGGAGGTGGCTGGGAGACAGCACTTGAGGGCTATTGAGTCTGATTTGGGTTTAATTGACCCTGAAACCACTCTCAGCTCTTTCTGAGGGAAATTTGTGAGAAACATCACAAAAGAAAGCTTTACTAATCTCTTCTGTGTGATGAATTTCAGAGACTTCGTAGGTCGATCCTTGCAGTGTGTGTTGTGTATGTATTTGTGCCTGTTGAGTAGATTATCTTTCCAGTCATGGGATAGCAAAGATTGTCTCTTAAGAGACATGAAGTTGTATCTTACAGATGCTAATGTCTACAAAATTAAGAGAAATGCAGCTCTGTTAATTAAGAATTCAAAGTGAAACTTATGTGGTTTATGGTATCTCTGCTTCATGTGGGTTGGGTTTTTCTTCTTTTTAGAAACATTATTTAAATTGTATAGAAGCTTGACTGTGCTGAGTCAAAAGCACACTAATTTGGTTATTAGCATGTGCATCAAGCGATCTCACTGCACTCATTCAGAAAAGAGGAATTAAGATGATTTGACAGCCCTCCAACTTTGCATTCAATGCTATCGATTCCTTTCATCAAGGCTGCACTCTTCTGTGCTTGATCTTGCAAAAAGGACTGATTGCACACTTGCTCTAATCACATTTCATTGTACATTCACTGCCTATAAGAATAAATTTGGCTATCCAGACCAATTTTGGCACAATTTCTTCTCACTGGATGCAATTCAATGATTGTTTTTTTTTTATTTTTCTTTTAAGCACCATTATAGGATCCATATAGGGGTCTTTTATCCCCAAAATGCTGAGTAAAATACGCTTCGGTGATATTCTATACTTTTGCTTACAATTGGTTAGTGAAAAAAAAAACATGCATGATTTAGATAGGTCTAAGGTTACTACATGGTATATAATGAGAATGATTTTTGTAATGGCTTTCAAAGCACTTAGTATGCTCATAGAACCTTCTTGAGTTAGCTGTTTAAACACAAATATTTCCAAACAATGTACTGTTCAATATAACTTGTAAATGCAAATGCTTCTTGTGTAATTTTGTAAGCAACATTACAATGCATCTCAGTATTCTGTGTAATGACCTTCTAACAGGATGATTATTTGACAGAGAACATTGTAGATGATGTTAATGTACTTTTTGTATTTTTTTTTCTCATAGAAATTAGAGATTGAAAAGATCTCTTAGGTCAGCTAGTTCATTCTCTGCTCGAAGGGCATATCTGTATCAGGGAAAAGGCAATGCTGGACTTGCCAAATAGTGAATGTGGAGCAAGCAACAGAACTTTCACTGACTTCCAATGAACCAAAAAAAAAACCATCTGAAGTTGCTTGGAAGGAATGAGGGGGAATAACTAAAGGCAAAGGACTGTTACGGCTGTAGTCAAGTCACAGGTCGATCCTAACAAAAAATAATGCAAGTTACACCTCTGTGGAGTTGATCTTGGATTAAAGATCTAAGGTTTACAACTAAGCCTCATTTAGTGTATAATGAAAGAACAGTTACATGATCCACAAATGTTTAGTAACTAAGTCCATTAATACAGTTGTTAAGTGAAATCCAGTTAAGCATATGGATTGTAAACACATGAGTATGGGAAGGGAAACTCTTAAGGCAGTTGTTCTCACTGCATTATGTTACATCTAAAGCCCAGTTAACTATGATTGGAAAAATATGATCATAAATGTACACAGTGATTTACACAAAGATTCATATGAGTAGAACCTGCGGTCTTATTTTCCCTCAAGCATAAATCATTGTAATGATCAGAGAAAAATAACAGTAGAAGCAGAAAACATGATTCCTTACTTCCAGTTAGGAGTGAATAAAGTTCAGCCAAAATAAATCTATCCAGCATGATACAAAATCTTGCATGCAGGCATATAGAACCTTGTCATGGGTTAGAGGTATAATGTTGTCTTTTGTAGAATCAGAACTGAAAGTCTTTATGTCAGTTTTCATCAGAAGTGTAATAGCCATGGGGGGAAGTTTCCTTTTTTAATGTCAAATTTTAATAATTTGTTAGAAAAACAATAATACACAATTTAAAACAGTCATGGTTTCTGTTTCTGTTTTTCTCCTTTCTCTGTAAGAAAATATTAGTCAAACATTCCTTTAAATTTTAACCTTCTTTTTTCAACCAGTGACTTTTCTCCCAGTGACTTCTAATTATGCTATAAGCTTGATTCGGTCTTCTGGCTTGAACAAGATTTAGTTAACTAATAGAACATATTTTAAGTAAATAGTCAAGAAACTAGAAGAATATATTTTAAATAAACAGGTACAAAAAATTGAAATGTTTATTGAAATGTTGAAATGAATATTTTTAAGACAGTCTTCTGGTCTTGTTTTTCAGTTTTTCTTCTCAAAGAAACTTAGATCATAGAATCATAGAATAGTTAGGGCTGGAAAGGACCTTAAGATCATCTAGTTCCAAACACCCTGCCATAAATAGATACTATACATAAATAGGTACTATAATCTAGAAATTAAAATAGTTGTTATTTAAGTTGCAGAAAGACCTTCCAGGACATGTATGAAATATGATTTTGTAGCATAACATTATCAGAAACATAAGAACTTGAAAGACCCCCTTTAATTTTTTTCCTGCCCTCAAAATACATGAAAAAGAATGCTGCTTCCTAAATGGTACACATGAAGAAATAATCTGTCTTCATTATGGCTGGACAAAAAAGGTACAAATGAAAAAAGCTCCTACATGTTTTGGATTAGAAAATACATTGCAAGAACACTTGGACTTGTTGTTATAGTATCTGTGGTTTTTAATGAAAAATAAAGTTCCAGTATTAACAGTGGCACTTCAGGGTATTGCAGTGCTACTTGTCTGGAAAAGTAAGTTTATTTTGACAGAACACATAACAGCATTCGCTAAGCTACAATGAAAGCTACAAGCTTATAATGAAACAGGCTTGGCAAGTCAGTTTGAGGATGAGCTTCCTTCTCTAGGCTCAACTCTATTTCAGTGTTCCCATTTATCTCTCCTGTGAATGCAGGCACCCTTCATGGTCTGACAGATATTCTGTCCTTGCCAGGTAGCTGCTGCTTTTAGGCATTGGCTGCCAAAACAATTCAGAGATTAATGAGAAAACATCCATAAATTATAGTACAACCTCTCCACTTTCATGGAAAATGTAAGATCTTTGGGATGTTTAAATGCTGTAAAATGTCTTAATTTGTTCAGACACTTGCACAGTTATTAATACAGACAGATGCAGACTGCACAGAGAACAAGCATCTAAATTAGCTTTGAGGGGAATTAATACAAGAAGCTAGCAAAATATTCCCACTGAATAAATTGGTGTGACATTTTATTATGATTTCAACACAAGATCCGCAAGTGCGTATCTCAAACAATGGTCTCAAAAACCTGCAAAGGAAAGCTTATATCAAACGATGCAGCAAGAGAAAGCCAAAAAGAAAGCTACACCTATTAGGCTCATAGACATTCCCAAGGTAAGACAGCAGTTGTCACGCTAAATAAACCATTAAGTGCATTGTTTTTTCTAAGTCTTTAATTACAGTTGGCATTCCTGAGTCAGTGCTGGAAGCAGCTATCCCTATGAAGAACAATAACGTTTGTGACACTGAAGTGGGAGAAAACAGCAGCAGAGACCATAGCCTAGTTTCCAAAGTGCCTCTAAAACACATTAATAGGGGAAAAAAAAAAAAAAAACAACCTTTTTAACATTGCATGATTTATACAACTAGGTCCAACCTCAGGTCAACTTAATGCTCTGCAAGATTGTAACACCCCCCAGATCCACAGTATCTGTGGGGTTCCACTGAGCTCCTGTCACCATCACCTAGTATCACAGTAGACCTCTGCAAAACTGACTCTTTAGGGCTCAAATTGGAATTTCCTAATTATGTCATAACCTATAGCTTCTCAGCCAAATGGATGGTGATAACAGTTGCCCAAACAGTAACCCCTGATGATGCCAGTGCAGGTAGTCATACAAGCTAGTAATGTCCTGTTATCATACCCCTAAGGCAGATTGCAGTCACCTAAGGCTTGATTTCATAGCTTGCTGCTGCTGCTAGAAAGACAAGTGCTAGTTTCTCCATTACTTCTGCCTGTCCAGCTCTTCCTTCAGCATGTGCTTGAATCTCCATGTGTTTCTACTACCCCTGCACCCACAGCTGCTATTACCTTTGCTGTTATTTTTTGGCAGGGATTTGAGCTACTTTTTCTCACCAAACAGAAGAAACACTGTGCTGTAACACATTTTTTACAGCATTTGCATACACAAGATCTTATTTGATTTTTTTAGTTCAGCCTCTTCTGTGCTTGAACCTTCTCACAGTTCCCTTCAAAGATTGAATTAGGTCATGTGCAAGCATATTAATACCCAAAGCAATTTACTAGCTTCCCTGCACTCAGACATTAGCTGCAGTTATTAATGCCCGCCGTGCAACTGTGTAACATCTGTAATTTGTATAGAATCACAGAATGGTTTGGGTTGGAAAGGACCTTAAGATCATCTAGTTCCAATCTCCTGACATGAGCAGGGACACCTCAGACTAGACTGTGTCCAACCTGACCTTAAGAATGTTGGGGATGGAGCATTTACCACTTTTCTGGACAGTCTGTTCCAGTGCCTCACCAACTTCACAATAAAGAACTTCTTCCTTATATCTAATCTGAAATTCCTCTGTTCAAGTTTTCACTCATCACCCCTTGTCCTACAAACATTGATGAAGAGTACTCTCTTATACTTATGTAGAAGCTCAGGGCCATAATGTGAAAATGCCTGGTTTGGAAATGCTGGTACTGTGCCACCTCTTCATCTGTTCCCTCAGTCTCAGAAAAGGCAAGATGGTCACAGCTTGGCCAATCCTGGCTTAACATTCAGCTCCTCCTTATCTCTAGGCAGGTGGTCATCCTTGCTTTTCCAAAAGAGATGGCCACTGGTGAGGGGAGAGGAAAGGTCAGACATCTTCCTGAATTTTAAAGGAGAGAGATCAGGAAAGAGGAGAATAGTGGTGAGGATGGATGAGAGGAGACTCAGACCTCAGGGGAAACCATGGGGAATCTCAAAAAGGAAGGATGTATAAAAGCAGTGCCATAGCAGTGTTGGTAGAAAACGACCTCTGTGAGTTCAGCTTGTAGAAAAGGGTTTGCATTTGAGTCCCATTCTAAGTGAGTTAAATAAGTGATATAGGACAGTAGCTGGAATATAAATTCCAGACATAGGAAGACATCATGATGGTATTGTTTCTGCATTTTATTTTGTTTAAAAGAAATTATACTACCTTATTTTTGGTTTTGCCTTCAGCCTAGTTTATGTTAAGCATAAGTGTTTCAGACCAAGCAGGGTAAGTTTAACAGCGACAAGTGCAATGTCCTACACCTTGGTTGGAGCAATCTCAGGCACACATACATGTTGGGCAGAGAAGAGATTCGGAGCAGCCCTGCAGAGAAGGACTTTGGGGTGTTGGTCAATGAGAAAATGAGCATGAGCCAGCAATGTGCGCTTGCAGCCCAGAAAGCCAACTGTATCCTGGACTGCATCAAGAGGAGCATGACCAGCAGGTCAAAGGAAGTGATCCTTCCCCTTTACTCCGCTCTAATGACACCTCACTTGGAGTATTGTGTGCAGTTCTGGTGTCCTCAACATAAAAAGGACATGGAACTGTTGGAACAAGTGCAGAGGAGGGCCACAAGGATGATCAGGGGACTGGAGCACCTCCCCAATGAAGATAGGATGAGAAAGTTGGGGCTGTTCATCCTGGAGAAGAGAAGACTGAGTGGAGACCTCATAGCAGCCTTCCAATATCTGAAGAGGGCAATAGGGATGCATGTCTCTTCATGAGGGACTGTAGCGATAGGACAAGGGATAATGTGTTAAAACTTGAACAGAGGAAGATTAGATTGGATCTGAGGAAGAAATTCTTTCATGTAAGGGTGGTGAGGCACTGGAATGGGTTGTCCAGAGAAGTTGTGAATGCTCCATCACTGACTGTGTTTAAGGGCAGGTTGGACATAGCCTTGGGTGGCGTGGTTTAGTGGGAAGTGTCCCTGCTCCTGGCGGGGGGGTTGAAACTAGATGATCTTAAGGTCCTTTCCAACCCAACTATTCTATAATTCTATGATTCTATACAGACATGGTGACTGTTACAAAAGAATTTAGAGAAGCAGTTGAGTAATACCGAATTTCCCAATATATTTCTTCAGAATATACGAAAGAAAATAGCATAATTCCATTGAGTTACATAGTCCAGTTTTGAAAGTTACATGAAAGACATGTATAAGTTACATGTGCCCAGTATCAGTAGGTTTTTTGAACTAGTTCCTGCCAAGATGCTTCTGGGAGGGTTGCATTCCTGCTGACAGCTTGTTGACCCAGTCTAAGATTACTGCATGAAGTGACGGTGGGATTTGATTGCACTTGTAGCAGCCAAGTTAAATTTGGTGCAGTTAGCCAGTCCTTAGGGTGAAATTCTCCTTCATGCAGCCTGGAATGTTGTGTACAGTCCCTTCCTTCCTGCTGACAACAGCATCGCTTTTCATGGTGATGACTCTGAAATGCCATTTAGCAATGCAGTTCTCAACTTCTCATTTAGCAAAATACTGAGAAAAGTGAACAGGCTTGTTAGAAAACCAGAGTGCTTTAAGACCAAACGAGAAAAGAGAAAGTGCCTCTTATTACCTTGTCGAGTAACAGTGTAATGTGCAGGAGAAATGTATTTTTAAGGCGAATCACATACAGCAGGACAAAAACCAGTCGGAGCTGGGAGGGTTTATTATTCATACTTCCCCCATTTTTAAATAAGAAATGTTTCATCGAAGATTTTAGCTGTATTTTATCAAGTAATTTCTTAAGGTAATTGATACAATGCATTTTAGTGTGATCCTTCATCTATAAGAATATCTGTCCTTTTCCCTTGCTCTTTTTTTTTAATGGCATACTTAATTTTAGATCCATGACCTTTAATCTTTAATAGACTTTCTGACAATAATGATTAGGATAGTGGATGTGCAGTATCAAATTATCAATAACCTCCTTCCCTTAGATAACACTAATGAATCCTCATCCAAAAGAGATATTCTGTTTCCATCGATCATTAACAGATTCGCATTTTACACAATAAAGCCTGCATTTGCTTTTCTGCCATGTTTCTAGAAATACCTTAAAACATATACTGTGGATTATTTTTTAGTTTGTAGAGTGCTTTTTTTCATGGCGTTTTGTTTTTCTGAAAACTACAATTTAGAATTGTTTAGCTTGCGCAGTCCCTTATTTCTTCTATACACAGTCCCTCATTGTTTCTATTTCTTCTTTTCTGGGAACCAAAATCTTCACATGAAGTGTTTAAAATGTAGGTTATATGAGCATAAATGAAATCCCTATAATGAACTCTAACTGGAAATGCACGAGATTTGTACAGTTCTCATTATATTATGGGAACAAACGGACCTTAAGATCACATTGAAAACCTTGATTAAAGAAGTGTGCTAAGATAGGGTCCTTAAGGATTATTGACATTTAATTTAGCATTTGATATTAACTATCTAAATCCACATCGGGAGAAACCAAATATTGCTTTAATCTAAGGAGTTTTCAGAGAAAGAGATTTCACAACTGAAACTTTTGTCGTTCTGAGCTTCTGAATTAGCATATTTTAACAGTCTTTTAAACACTGAAACATCATCAAAATTGTAATAAAATAATCTTCTTTGAATGAAATACTTATAAACCCATTTTAACTTCATTGTCTTTGCTGCTGTCATGGAGTTGGGGAAGTCTCATCTCAAACAAAACTGTTCTCTGCTTCAGACCTGCACAGGAAGCATATTTGGGGTGCTAACTTTTTTGAAAACAAAAGATAAGTACATTCCCTGCCAGCATTTTCTTAAACCTTTCATTTGTCAAAGCAAGATAATGTCTTTACATATTTGAATCTTGTAGATTTAGGGAGCAAAAGCTTTGCCTGCATATTGTCTGTGAGTTTACTGAATCAAACTCACTCTTTTTGGCCAAACATTCCTTTCCACATGTTTTGCAGGCCTGTGTGTCCACATACTTTCTTTGAAAACATCTCAGTGTGTCACCACTTCCTTTATGGCTAAGCATTTAATGACTACCACAAAAATAATTACTGTCAGTTGCCACCCATTTGTGTTTCCCATTGAAGTACTGTTTGTAAAATATGGCATGTGGCAAGCCTGGAGTGAAGCAGAACAAAGGTTGTGAGCGGATGCAGTGGTGACTGCTTCTGCTGATAGTGATTCGCAATCATAAAAACTCCTTTATAAATCCCACCAAAACTGCTGGATGGTGATTCATCAATGTTATCACAAGGAAGGAGATGACTGATAATCTCACCCATCTGATGCATTTGCCCTGTCTCTCAGGATCAGAGCTGCACGGAAGGGAATCAAGTAATGTTTCTTCTGCCATGACACTGGGAGCAGATGCTCCTTAGGGTTGCTCACCTACTTAATCTTCCCCTGAAGAAAAGTATTTCTGTATATTACTAACTAGAAAGATTCACAGTGCGTTACTCGAACTCATGCTCAATGCGTAACACCTATCTTCCTTAAGTTCTAGAGGCCCATATCAGAAAAGCTAACTAGATAGAAACTTTAGAAACAAATTGCCCTTTCTCAGGCCATGTGAGTATCAGTTTAGTGCTTTATCCTCAGCACAACAAGGAGAGATGTTGCCCCAGAAAATGAGAGCTTTTCTGTAAGTTAGTTTTCTTAAAAAAAAACCAAACAACTTCTTTAGAAGCTGCAACTTTAAAATGAGATATTCTCAAGTGGCATATTGGGAAGTACAAAGATAACAGTTTATTCTCCAAGCCATATGGAGGGGTTTTCAATCCATATACGCAGCTGAGGATGGGAAATCTTGTAGAAGACTCCAACAGGCAAAGTAAAGCAAACTAAATCCTTCGCACTTAAACACTATTAGAGTACGCTTGATGCTAGATCACCGATTTGAGGTGTGAAGGTGGGCTGCATGCTGACATAGGTAATAAATGGAATAAGGCATTTTGTGAGTAATGAGATTAATAATGTAATAGCTGACTTCAGAAGGCTTACCAGCTTTACCTGAGGGAATACTTGTCCCAGATACTGAACCGAGTCAACACTGGTGACTCCATTATTTTTATCTTTATTTGTATTATTGAAAGAAGCCTTTGTTAAAACAAAGCTATATTTGCAAAGGAAAGATTGATTTTAACTGGAAAAGTACTTACATTTTATCTTAAGTTTATCCCAGGATGTGAGAGGGTAAATATCTGTGGATTTGGTTATGCACTCTGAAAGTGTGAAAGCCATGTTCATTCTGGTTAGATAGCATTTTGCCCTGTTATGCCCTAAAAATAAAAGAAGTAGTTTGTTGCATTCCCTTCAGATTGCCTACCATTAAATCATAAAACCACTCCCTAGTTTTTCTCCATAATTTCCAGTCTAAAAATGCAATACTGTATAAAGTGAAAAAATAGAAGGGAACAATTTTGCTCCTCCTTCTTTCACCTTTTTTTCCCCACTAAAGCAGTACCAACAAATATTTAACCACCAGAACCCAAGCCTCAGCTATCAATCATAATAAATACCAACCTCTACTGTAGTTTTGGCCTGATAGAGGATCTCTTTTGAGCTAGTGGTTTCCAGCAAGTCACTATACTTGTGAAGAAAACGTACTGGATGTGTACAAGGTGAATTTCATTTATAAAGTTAGTCTTTTTTTCACATTTAGGCAAATATTTAATTTCAGGTTAAGCAAAATTGCGAGTTAATCAAGTAGTACAAGGGAAAAATGTCATGAAAGCACAAAGCAAAATTCCCAAATGATCACTTAATAATAACAGTTAACCTTTCATAGCAGACCTACATTCCAAGTATAATTTAAAAAATCAAGAAATAGCTTTCAATGTAACTAAGAAAATAAAAAGCCAAACTGCACAGCCATTGTTAGACACATCGAGCATTCCTGAGAGATGTATATATGTGTGCACAGCTGCACAGACACAGAGATCATATGCCGGTGTATAAACAATCGATATCCATACATGTGTGTATGCGCATGTGAATATTTTATAACCACATTGGCAGGTATGCCGGAAAACCTGACTATAAATCAGACCTTTTCCTAGCTCTCTTTATACTGGCTGAGCAGCGCTGTGGTTTGGATTAGAAATGAAATAAGGCAGTGTGGGTCTTGTCTTAGAAACAAGTGGATTAAAGCTGTCTTTAAAGTAGGTTCAGAATAGCTCTTTCCAAACTGCAGTTTCTGCCTACAAAACAGATTGTTACTGAATATGCCAAGCTGACCTCATTCTCTCCTATGCTGTTCAAACTTAAAAGTTCTTGTCTTATAGCAGAAGTCCTCATCTAGATGAAGAATTACATTTTTTCCAGGACATCAGCTTTGTACAATTCAAGCTGGTTTGATATTTTATTCTTAGTCTCCCAAATAGTTGAAAAATCCATCAAAAAAATTGTTGTCCTGCCCTTCTTCTTTTCCTTTGCTTTCCCTTTAATTTCCTATTGCAATTCATTTCTTCTTTCTTATTGCAGTTTTAGAAACATGTTACTTCTTGAAGCGACATTGTTCATCCACCTGTATTCTTCTTTACTATACCTATTTCTGCACGCTCAGTATTTGTTGCATGGCTAACCTATGTCATCCAAGTAGATCTGTAAAGCTTTTTAATTCAGTCCCTCAAGACGTCCTTCAGAAGTAGGAAAAGCTCTCGCATAGGGCAGTAACTCTGTATTTAAGTAGCATGTTATGATAGGAGATGGATCCCAATATGGGGACCATGGGACATGGAAAGGCAACAGGCATATAGAGAATATCTGGGCAAAACATTGGCTTCTTGAATCAGGAGTAAGAGCTAGACAAAATGAAAGTTTATTTTCCAGCTGTGTCTCAATAGATGACATGTTTAATGTCTAATCTTGAGGTAATCTTGGTTTCTAGGTGAGATAATGTAAATCTAGGATTATTGTCTCAAATTAATCTTATATTTTAATTTATTTTATTTATTATAATATTTATCTATTATTAATTTAATTAATGAATCAAATTAAGCCTGTGTTTTCTTCTCAGACAGATATGAGATTTACATTTGTAGTGCAACTGCCATCCTTGGGATTAAGCATTTCCTGAGCTATTTGTATGGGTCAGGCTAATTCCCCATTGTGGAAAAATGAGATTCTGAGTAATTCAAAATCCTTCATCTCATGAAAATTTAGTTCTGTTTCCAGGTAGAATTAATTTCTATAGCATTTATGGTAAATAGCTATTGCATTTCTGCTATAGCTAGGAGTTACTCTTATCCTTGTTATCTGACCCACGGTTTTCTTGTAGTTAGTAATTTACTGATTATCCATACTGTCTCCCTATATGTTTTGGTGATGCTCGAAAGAGGCCATTACCGTCTCCTGCAAGCATGGCAACAGAACCTATTTTTTTTTCCCTTGCTGTACCTCAAAATGCAGCATCTCCACTCATGTACTGCCAGCTGCATAGCTGGGTCGGATGCTTTCGGGAGCTCATCACTAAGGTAACTTCATTATTCACAGAGCTTACAGTGAATGGTTTAAAACAGCCTCTATTCCTTTGACCTGAAACTGCAGTCATTCTTGACAGCAGACAGGATTCTTCCTGTGAAATGAGGGTTTTTTTTGCATTCATCTCTGACACCCAAGTGAACCACTGGATAACCAAAACATGCTAGCAAGGACACCTGTACATTAGATAAACAGCGCTCTGGGTGTGCAGCTCTGGTTTGTTTCCCAAGCAAGCTGGCAGGTTGATTGAGCTGGGGCAAGTTAGGGAGACAATCTGTTACAGAAAGTGGACACCACATAATTAAGAAACATTTTCTTCTCCTCCCTATCTCATCTCTTATGTTTATTTCTGCATTTCGGTTTCATGCTGCATGTCTGGTTTGAATGAGAAATGTTCAGTCCACCTGGTGCTGTCAGTTACTAGTAATGTCTGTTTACTGTGTGCATTAAAATATGCAATTAACTGTTTGGATGTATTTGTACAGATAGCAAAGTAAAATTTTATTATAATACATGGCTGGCTCTAAAAGGGCCTGATTTACTTGGATTAAGGCTGCTCTGACTATATAACCATCATCCTGCATCTGTTGATATGTAAGTGTCTTGGAAGGAAAAATGTGTTGTGGATTGGAGAGCTTATGGGAAATCATAAAGGAAGCTCATAGAAGCCCCCATAAGTGCTTGCTTTTAATGCTTCTGGCTTTGGTTGTTGCAGATTTGAGAATCAGTCAAATTAAACTACAGGCAGCTACAACAAACTGAAGCCTCATGTAATTTAAATCTCCAAGCATTTAAGAACAGGTAAGAAGGCTGAAGTCAGGTTAATCTGGCTGTGTTAATCATTTCTAACTTAAAAGTTGTCTGTTATGCTCAACTGGTGCCAGAGCTAGAGAGACACATGATGTGGAGGAGGATGAAACCAAATGCAAGGCTCTTCTCAAGAAAAACCCTGGGCCAGATTTGCTGCTGTCACAAGTGGCAGCTTTCCCTCAGTCTCAGCTCCCTTAGCAAGTGGGGAGAAAAGAAGAATCTGTTTCAAGACACTTCACAAGATTGGGTGAAATCTGCCACGACACAATGTTCGTTGACTTTATAGTGTAATTATCAAAGCTATTATATTTATATCTCTCAAATAACCTAAAATATATGCTTCTTAAAACTTTAAAGCACTTGACAAGGGAAGATTGAAACTCAGAATTGCAGTATTTCCAATTCTTCCCTGGAAGCTGGGAAGATAACTTGCTAATAATTAAGCATTTTTCAGAAATTAACTAGTAATATAATTTTAATGGTATGGTTAATTTTTAAATATAGCAGATGTGTTCTGACACTTACTGGAACCATTGTACTTTTGCAGAGCATTTAGTTATTAACAGCAATTTATCTCTGATTTGTGCATGCACGTGCCAATGACTTTTTTATGTTTCTAAAGAAAGAAAATCACACCTGAATCCCAGCATATGCTTCATATTTCATTGGGCTTTTCTCTTTTTTTTTTTTCTATTTTGGGTTTTATGGTTTTTAGTTAAACATTTCCAGGAAGCCTTTAAATATTTCAAGACTTTTAATGAATTTCTCCAAATAAAAAAAAAAAAAAGGAAAGAAAAAAAGAATTCTGGAAAAGCAGGAAGGTGGTTTTGCCAGAATTAGACCCTGGTGAACAAGCTACTTCCTCATCTGAGTTCACAGCCAATTACTTAGCATTATGAGGGCTGAATGCTGGTTTTGCTTGCAGCTGTAAGCCGTAGAGTGTAATAG
>JASSUY010017722.1:0-25029 GCA_032466535.1 Forpus xanthops
ATGTTATACCTTAGTTACTAAACTGTTCTTATCTCAACCTGTGGGAGTTGCATTCTTTTGATTCTCCTTCCCTTTTCTCCGGGACTGGGGAAGAAAGAGGGAAGTGAGTGAGAGAGCGATTGCGTGAGTTTGAAAGCCTAAAACCACGATAGCTGCGTAGCCCTGTATCACTGAGCAGTGCAGGCTCTGCCACGTGGACCTGGGTAACCACTCTTCACTCACACAAGCTCAAGTTCTCCAGCTGCACTGTGTTGGCAGATCATAATTCTTTCTGATTACCTGATGTTTACCCCAGTCCAGGTTTGGTTTTGCATCTAGCCCTAGTGTACAGGGCCTTAGTTTGATCATAAGCAGTTTGTGGGTTGTATATTGCTGTGATGCCCAGCTCCTTACTCCTGAGCTACTGCAGTGAAAATAAATAATAATAGTGCAAGTTTGATATTTATTCTTCCTTTTCCACTGCAACAGAGAGCAACATAATAGGCTCTATTTATCATTTGCTCATTTGCTTTGCAAAGTTCTCCCTGTTTTTTGCTCTGTTTACATAGGTGTCCAGTACTGCTCTTCACTGTAACTTGCTATGTGTAGTTTTTACAGAGTAAACATATACTGAAATCTGAGCAGAAAATTCTTGGTTAATAATAGATGAGACGAACACAACCTGCTTTGATTTGACATTATGCATCCCTAAATGGGGTGTGTAAGGAAGGCACATTGGGATGTCTGAAATGCACAAAAAGAGAAAAATATGAATAGCTATGTATTTTATTCAGTGCAGAGTTCTTTACAGTTGGGTCAAAGGAAAGGAGAGGAACAAATTCCATTGTTAATGTATGTATTATTAATGAGCATTAGCTGCCCTGGTAGGACCTAGCTCTTACTTGTATTGCTCAACTAAAAAGATACAAAACCTATTAGGGGAGAACAAATGGAAAAAACTCAGCAATTATGTCCTTTCCAACCCTAACTATTCTATGATTCGATGATTCTATGTAACTCATCTTTTTCTGTGTAGCAGTAGAATGTGAGCTGATACCCATAGGTGTGTACTGCTTGAAGGGACGTGCTTTTTTAAGCACAGTGTCCCCAGTCTTTGCTACAGCCATGTGTCTTGATAGTAAGAACATTGACTGTTCAGGTTTAGGCATTTCCAGCAAGAGTATGGTTAATCACTTCCTTGCCAGGAAGAGTTGCAGGTTCAGCATGACTAGTGGGTGAGACAGGAGTTACTGGAGGAAAAGGTGGCAGATGGGGGAGTCTCTTCCTAGGCTTCTCTATCCACATGTATTCCATATGAATCAAATGCTTTAAAAGAACATTGTAGGCACATTAGATAGTGTGATCGCATGGTCTGTGCTGATCTGAATGTGTATTTACACTGCAAAGTTGCTCTGTGGTACTGATATCCTAATTTGATGATATTTTTTTTTTCCATTAAATCCACAGGGGCCTCCTAATTTCATCCCCTGGCTGTTGTTTTAGAATTATATGCACATGCCATCAATCTGCATGTGTGCTTCACTGAGGAAAGATTAGGCCCCGTTTGAAAAGCAAGTTTGCTTTTTTATGCATCCAAATATTTAGTTGTATTTCAGCTCTTTTTGAACAAGTTAAGAGGCCCTGCATGTTAATTTTAGCCCTCTATAGAATTCCCATAAGCACTGAACCAAAACGTACAAATGCCCAAGTTTGCCTTGGCAGAGAGCAAAAAGGAATTCGAAAGTAAATGGATCTTTCTGCAAATTTTCCCCTATGAATCACTCGTAAGATGGGAAAACCCTCTGTCTGTGCACATCTTTCACCTATGCCAAGTATCATCACTGCAGAGCCACAAGCAGGACTCGGAGAACGGGGTCCCAAAGACCAGCTGCTGCTACCTGGATTTGTAGTTCTCAAGGCTTTGCATTTTATAGCCCCATGAGTGGTGGGGCACAGAGCTGAGCACCAACAGCTTTGGCCATAGCGAGTGACTTTGCATTCTGACAGGAAACATTAAGGAGACTTTTTAAGGTGTGATTTAATTTCCCCCATGAGAGAGAAGCAATAAAAAAGGATGGTGCAGAAGCTGCAGAAATGTTTGTTTCTTAATTGATTCCTTTCCAAGGAAGTTTAAAAGGAAGGAATTTGAATAGCTGCTGAAAGGAGAGTTCTGTTATCTTGTCTGTAACCCTTATTTTCCAAGGTTCGGCCAGTATTTATACATCTCTCTGCTGAGCTGTATTTTTGGCACCAAAATATTGGTTGTGCTTTGCATAATCATGTGATTCACTTCAGGAGCTGCCTGCAAGAAAGCTGAAGTTATTCTTACTTAAAAAATGCAATTAAGTGTCAAGCATCATGCTAATTTTTGAAAATCTCTGCAAGACTTGGAGAAAAAAAGGAGTTTTCAATTCCCATGAGATTGAACTGAACGGACTTCTTTTCCTGTAATAAACTATTAAAATTCAGTAGAAACTTAGGAAGAAAATCCTTTCAAAAAAAGGATATAAAATGTTGACCTTCACTACTCTGCTCTCTTCTCTTCTTCTTCTTCAGCCCAGGTAGGAAGTAGCTACCAAAGATTGTTGCTGTCAGAGCTGGGGTTAAGTGTCATTAGCTGCAGTGGCCAGTTGTACAAAGACAATACACTTGTGAGTGTAGAAGTCAGTGAGTGGATGAACAAGTTGGCTCATGCTAGAAGCACTTGGTTCCCCTGGACATACCAACGTGTTTGTAACTAAGGATGCATTAGTACATTTAAAATTGTGTCTGCATTAATGGTGACTGATAAAGTGAAGACATCCCAAATGTAGCGCATTGAGGATCACAAGCCCAGTGTAAAACCAGGAGGAGCCTGAGCTCGGGGGGCACAGAGGTATCCCTTTCTTCATGCGCTGTGTTTCTTTCCCAAAGTGAATTTGCCTTCCTTGTATTTCCTCTCTTTCCTTCCTGGGGATTATCCCCATGGCTTGAAAAATTACACCTCCTTCTCATGCTGATTTACCCTATTTCTAAATGGGTATTACCCCAAATGGAAAACAAAAATGGGTATCTGAAGATTCCTCAATGAATTGGTGTGGGCTGAAGTACTTCCCAAAGCAGGGGTGACATGAAATGTTCTCATAGCTTAGACTTCTTTCAAATGCATGCCTGGTTGTCGACATGATCATTTTGAAGTACGAATTCATCAAAATCTTGCTTATAAAGCACTTGTGCCCAGAAGAAATCTGGGTCACTAAGTGAGGGACACCCCTGGAGATGCTGTTGTGGGCTCTGTATGTTTGTGCTTTGTAGGCATATGAGAGCCCAGCTGAAGAATAAGCGGAGTCCTCTATATAAGCATTTTTAAAGACTGTTGCATCCATGACCAGTCAAAACCTTCAGGGATGAGTTACTGTGTGTGTGCCACCACAGGAGAGCACTTGGCAGGACAGGGGTTAATTCCCACTGCCCTGTGCTTTCTGCAGGAAGCTGGATCTGATCACAGTCTGCTGTCATGAGAGTAAGTGGCCTCTGGCTTTCCAAGACAGAACAGGTTCCTTTCACAGACTGTAATTCTGATGGAAGACTGACTCAGAAGTTAAAATATGGCTAAAAATGACAGTGCTTGTCCTCAGGCTCTTCTAAGGGAGTCGGTGTATCATGTTCTTTTGTGCTCTTCTTTTTCCCTACCTCCCCTTGTGCTTTAATGCTTTCCAAAGGTTTGTTAGTCCTGCAGACCCTGGGGGAAGGTTTGCATTTGGTTCTTGTGCTGCTGAATGGGAGATGCTGTGTCCATACCCACCCATACTGCCCAAGAGCTGGTTTGGCTCCAAGAGTTTCGGCAAGTGCCTGGTCCTGCCCCACTGCTATCTGGTGACTGCAGCATCACTGTCCTTGGCTGCCTGTTCACAGACACAGACCTCCACTGAGCACAGATGCGAGGGGAGAAGAACAAAACAATTGCATTTGTCCGTTTACTGAAGCAAATCTAAGTGTTGTGCCATCTGTTCTGCAACTACAAGAAACCCTGTGAGCTCTTTGGAAAAGGCAGAAAATATGTTCAGAATCTGGAGAGAAGATGGATGTGAAAATAAGATGATGAGAATTGGTAGGAGCCTGGATAACACCAGAACAGATTGAAAGTAACAAAACAAAAACTTCAAGTAGAAAATACAAGAAAGAAAACCTGCCCTGAAATGGGGGGGGGAGGGAATCCAATATTCATTAGATTTTTCTCTTGCATCTTCCCCATTGCCTTTCATACACATATTCATTTTTCACATTGATCCTATTCAGGAGAGCAGATCCAGGTTGGTATTTAGTAGTTCGGAAGTGCTGTGGTATAGCAGGAGCCTGCAGCACTGTGGGTGAGTGGGACTGGTCCCTCCTTGGTGACAAGAGACACAGGGAGGCTCAAGGTGATGCTGCCTGCCCCAACCTCGCATCGGGCCTCCTCTGCCTGCTGCCAGAAGTCACAGCCCTGATCCAAAGCACAGCTGTGTGCTGTTTTTCAAAAGCCAGGAAGGAGAACTGCAGACTGTGTGAAAAATGATAAAATCTGGAAAACCTTTTAAAGCGACCTTTATAACTTTGTGAAATTCCTGCTCCCCCGGGGTTCAGATGCATCCCATGAAAGTCTAATTGTGTGAAGCTCCGAAGTGTACTGCAGCCACCGGCCCCGGCTTGTGGCCCTGCTGGTGGTGAGCAGCTAGAAGAGAGGGTTGTATGTTGACCAGCTCTTTCAGGAGAGTAGCAAAGGCACCGAGAATGTAATGACGTATCCCTTAAAGCTTCTGCTTTGTAAACTGAGAATTGTGGCATGGATGGAAGTGACTCTGATGCTGAGAGCCACTTGGAGCATGAGGTTTTGCTGGTAGGAGAGCAAAAAGTATCTTGTGGTTCGTGCTGTAGCCTTGGACTTCAGGACATCTGGTTTCCTGCTTCTGCCACAGAGTTCTTGCAGGTCCTTGGGCAAGTCATCGTTTTCCTGCATCCCGTTTCCCCAGTGAGGGATGCAGGATTGTTTTCCTCTGTCACGGTGCTATGAGGCTCCATAGGGTTGGCAGTTACCATAGAGATGAGATACCTAAATAGAATCTGAAACCTGTTGAAGGAGAGCTATGAAACCTGATGGTGTTACCAAAAGAACAACATGGCTTTGGCTGTTTTGCGTGGGGCAGCTACAACAGGTTGTAAAACTGTCACAGTAGGTGTAAGTACCCTGAAACCAGGGTCAGCTGGAGCGTAGACTTGTAAAAACAAAAAGCTACCAGTACAAACTCAACCTGTAAATATGAACTAACATCACTAGTTAAACAAATAAACTAAACCAGATTTTCTTCTTTAGGATCCTTTGGGCATTTTCATTTAATAAAGTCTTTTGGTCTGGCAGAAGTACGGGACCAAGAAGTCCAGATCTGCTTCTGTTCTTTCTGGGGCACCCTGGAGCTTCTGTGGCTCCTCACTGCTTGTATTAAAGGTCTTTAATTTGCTATAGGATGTTAGCTGGAGATTGAAAGCTGTGGAGTTACTCTGTGATTTGTTTTAGGCAGAGAGAGGCAGGGGAAATCTCAATTTAATCTAATTGCTATTCCCTTTAACTTTACTGTGAAATGATGACTTTCAGGTATTCCTTATTGTACCATTGTTTTCCTCTTTCTTATTCATATTAAACCAAATATTTAATGTATTAATACATTAAAAAAACCAAATATTTATCCCTACTAAAATGAGAGTGGTTTTGAGGTCCTGGTTATTCTGCTGCTTCTGAAGCCTTTCACTTTGGTTGTATTTGCATCCTGAATCCAGTGTTTTCAACGCAGCTTTGCTACTGACTTGTGTAACAAAATAATAATGCCATCTGTCTTATCTTTTTTTATCCCATATTTAAGCATCCTTTTATTTATTTATTTATTTTGATGCTGGCTGACTTTGGCTGTGCAGTGAGAGGAAACCTTCTTTGAACTGGTTGCAATAGTCATCCATTCCTCACGCAGCTAATTAAGGACGTAAGATGTGTAGGTTGGTTTAATGCTTCTGCAGTTTAGTTTTCTGTCAGTGTTAGCCTCCATTTGTCAGTTCCCTGTGCGTTCATTCCCTGATCTTCCTGAATTGTACTATCTCAATTATGGAGTTAGCAGCAAATTTAAAATGGAAAAGTGAGGACTTTGTTGACCACCTTTGTAATTTTTCAGAGATGTTGGAAGTCCATTGTGAAGCTCCGTGGTTCAGCAGTCACATAGCAATGTCCTACCACCAGTGTGTTCATCCATCCAGTCTGGGATGCACATGAGTTGATCAGAACCTCTATTTCCTGAATGAGGGAGGTTTCACTGTCAGGCCCTACCATGTCACTGATCATCCTCATCAGCATTCGGGATGCCCATCAAGCGGCACAGAGCAGCCAAGTTTTGCCCTGTGTTGGGTATTTGCTCCACCTTTAGGCCAGATTTAGAGACATCATAGCAATACCTGATCTTGGTTTGGGTGGTGGAGCTCAGACAGATTATCTGATCATTTCTTTTGAAAACTAACATTTTCTTTCCATTTGTAAGGGCAGATAATTGCTTTTCTTACTACAGTATTTCCTCTGGTCCAGACTCCTGGTTTGTAGTTCTGGTAACTGCATTTGAGCAGCTGACTTTAAGAAGTTTGTAAGCGTTGTTGCTGGCTAAAATGTTACAAATGGTTTTGTTTCTTTTTTTTCTCTCTCTCTGCCTAGTAGCATAAATTTATAATGTCTGTCTAGTTCTATCTCATCAGATTTACAGGCAACTTTAAATAAAAAAGCCTCGTTGTTTTATAGAAGACATGTAAAGTATGGAAACCGCCTCCTGAAGAACTTCCTTAGTATCTTTTGTGGTAATAGTATTGTCCAAATAAACACATGCTACTTGTAAACTTACCAGAATGTGTGGTGGCACTAACCCAGCTCTACTGGTGTGAATATACTAGCCCACTGACATATGGTATGTAATTTGATTTCTAGTAGTTCTGAAGGATTTACAGGCTGATTTGTGTTTCTTTCTTTGCACTTATTTCTCATGCTCTCTTATTTTCAGGGAGTGCATCCTTTGCACAGGCTTCATTTGACTCAGTGTATGTTGTGTTCAACTTCTATCTAATTGATGCAACAAAGTTGGAGCTCCATTTCTGTTTCTGTGAGGAAACAGGGGCTTCCAACTTTTGCCCAAGAGTAGAGGTGCCTTTTTTGTTTTCCAAAGTAAAATATTATCAACAGTCCCCACTTGATAACTTTTTATGTTTCTACAATTATTATCTAAATGTGGTTGTGTTCTTTAGAATGCATGTGAGTATTTGCAGTCCTTTTGTGCTGCCTGGAGACTGGTGAGATGTTTCTGGTAACTGGAGCCATAGTCTAAGGAACAGGCAGAGGGAACATTCTTGTTCTTCAATTCAAGCAATATTAAATTGTTTTATTGGTAGTTGCAGCTTCAGAGGGAACAGAGGGGAAAAATATCAGGAAAAGCACAGCCAGAAAAAAAAAACATAAGAAACTGTAGGTGATGAAGATGATGGAGGCAGTCACATAGCCACATGAGCCATACTGTGTTGAGTCAGATGTCCATGTAAGTCCTTATTCTGAATTCAAAACTGGCCAGTAGTGAGTGATTGCCTGGTGCTGTAGCATTAGTGGCCTCCTGTTTTCTTAGTAGGCCCTTTCCTATGGCAAGGGCTTCCAAAACTGAAATGTGTATTGTATGAAGCTGTATCCCCATTGTCTGTCTGGCTAACTGGCCTTTGTACCCAAGGGTGCTTTTGGATCTCTTTTTAGAACCTGGCTCTGCCTTTTCATTTGCAATCAGTCCTTTGGTTCTGAAGCAGTTTTGAGCAAACCATGACACATGCAGTAGCTAGATGGTTTCATTTCTTAATTTTGTCAGGATGAAGTCCTGCAACCTCTTTATTGTAGGTTTTGTGCTATGACCTCCTCTTCTGATTTTTCAGTCCAATGCAGACCCTTCAGTTCAACCTTAAATGGGAAGAGCTCTTATACAGGAGCCTCCTCTAGGTTCTCTGAGGTGGGCATGGTTTGAAGAACCTCATTTAATTTTGTTGTTACAGTACAGTCTCTGAGTTCTCCTTTAAACCTGCATAATCTGTTGGCCTTACAGATACCCTGATGAGTTTTCAGGTCATGATGTATTTCAGGTAGGTTTTATAATTAGTTTTTATGCTTTCTGCAAGTTACTCCTCAGACTCTCTTTTGGCATGCCTTATTGTGATTTTATCTTTAATCTGCCAGTTTACGGCCCTTTCAGTTCTCCTTAGTAGGATGCCTGTATGCTTCCAACAATCCTCCCTTGCCTTGCTGTTCAGCAATGCTGACATTCATTTGCACTGCCTGAATTTGGTGGATGCTTGCTCTGGGACTTCAATACACTCTCTTTAATGCTACCTGCAATGAGGTTCTTTTTTAGGTGTATGTTTCATTCTTCTCTTGCAAATTCTTTATTCTTACGCAGTCATCCTTTCTGGAAATGAACACTGCAGAAGTATTACAGGTTTTGTTGCTCTTGTCAGGACATCAAACATGATCATGATGTGGTCAGTGTTAACGGGTATTCTTCAGTGGCAACTGTGCTGGTCAGGGAGTTGAGGGATCCATCTCTTTTGTGGGGCTGGATCTCAAGAGCTTTGTGAAGCAATCACTAATGATACATAAAAATCCATCCTCTGCCCCACTCCTCAGACTGTATTTGCTCTGTCTCCACGGAGGCTGTACACACCTTCCATTACTATGTGCTTTCTACACTTCTGCATCTCAGCTGCTGTTGATGTCCTGGTCAAGCAGTTGACAGTATCACCATATACCTAGCTTTTCCTACGTGCACCTAGAAATGTCGTCTAAAGGGATTCTGGAATCTTCTTTGACATACTTAAATGGTTAACCTGAGTTAATTCTAGGCTCTTTTCTGCTGGAAGGCTGATTTGTTCCTGAATACTTTCTATCCTGCTGTTAAATGTCCCCAGACTTGTCTTCTTTCACAGTGTCTGATATGTTCTTATCAGTATACATCAAACTTGGCCTTCTGTACCCTCCTTCCTTTAATTTAAAGTACTCTTTACATCCTTTTCAGTATTCAATACAGTGATGATGTGGCAGAAACTGTTCTCTACTATACTGATTTTATCCACTCTATAGTTTTTCCCAATACCAAGCTCCTGTTTCCATATCCACTGAATCCACACCTCATTTTCTCAGCACTGTCATAATGAAACCCCTGTTTTCAACTTGCAACGTGACATCCAGTCCCTCTGTCCTCATGCCCACAATGGCCACAGGCACCAGCTCATTCTCCAGTGCTTCTTGAGAGACCTCTAGACCTCTAGGTGTGAGATTTGCTTCAGCAGTCAGATTGCCATATGGATTCACATACATTGCCCTTAAGGAACGTTGTTCATTTTTGTGAGAGTGCCTTTTATTTCACCTGTAGCAGTGAGGAGGTTGCTTCAGGTGTCTCTGGGTGGTCTGTCTGGCTTCTGTTTCCATGGCTAGCCTGTGAAGTTAGCAGCAAAGAGCCTCCAGCTTCTTCACAGCTACAGCCAAGCTCCCACTGCCCTGCAACTCCCCTTTGCCATGCTGGATGTGTCAGAGCAAAGCGAAGCCCTGGGACAGGCTGGGTTCCCTTTGCTCAAGCAAGAGTCTCATAGAAGAGGTCTAGCTCATGTTTCATTTTACTTTTCCAAGGACATGGTTCACCAGTTACAGCTGAGCTCCCTGATCTGGGTTTGGGCTCAGCTGATATAATTTCTTCCTCTGCAGAAGTTTGCTAAAATGTGTTTGGAATTGTGCAATGCCTGAAGTTTTTTCCTTAAACTGTATGTACTAGTGCAATGTAATGAATAAGGGATGTTAATGTAAGGATTTCTAAGCTGCGCAAGACTGCCCATAGCATCCTAACATTTCTATCAGAGTTTCTTTTTTGTTTGCTTCCTGATATGTCCAAGCTTTTCTCATCAGCAATTCGTATTCTCTCTATGCTTTCAAATCTTGGAGTGTTATAATATGCCTCCCTTCCTTTTTGTCGTATAGACAAATAGTGCACATTAATTCTTTGATTTAATCCTTCTTAATAAGCTTGTTCCTCCAGGGATTAATTATTTTAGTTTCTGTACTGAATCTTGCACTTTGTTGACATCTTGTACTGGGAGCCTGGATCGGAGTGCAGTATACAATGTAAAGCTCATCTCTCATTAGTTTTTCATGCTCTCATTTGGATAACTGCTTTTCAGGTTCATTCCTCCAATTCAGGGCAAGAGAAGGAAGGTTAAAATAAGCATAGCTATAGGATGTGGAAAGGAAAACAAGCCCCAGCTGTAGCAAGTTTGGTATTTTTGTTTCCCTTCACCCTTACAGGCATCCAGTTGAAGTCAATCTTACATTTAGCAGGGAAGGACCTTACTTCATTTCCACATCATGCATAAAAGCATTGGTCACCCCTGAACATGTGGCTGGATTTAGAGCTGTTGCACATGATAGTGTGAAGTAAGTGTGAGATGCTCTATTCCAGGTGGGAATTTTTACCTGCTGAGGGTCTTGGTCTCACTGACGTCAGAAACTGCAGACCAAGAGGACTTTGTTCTGACAAGGTGTGCGTCTTTCTGGGATGGTGATTTTAGGCTGAGCATCCTAAGCCTGCTCACTGTGTGGCTGCATGGACACTGTGGCTGCTGTTTGAGAAGAGTTGGTAGAGCACAGAGGAGGAGGGAGAGGTGGGAATGGCCCAGGCCAGAGCTGGCTCCTGCAGCCTGCACTCTGCAGCTCATGCACCCCTTTGCAATGTGCAGTGTTGCTGCAGTGACATCTTCCAAAGGAAAGATTCAGGCTTTCTATAGCATAATTTTAAATGACTTTAAGTGTCAGGTTTCAACTGAGATTAATGTAATATATAAAACTTTTTCTCCAGTTTGTGGTCTTGATCCTTTTATATTGTTTATCATAGCAGAGACCTAGACTCTCTTCCTACCCATTAATGGATCTGATCCAGCTCTGCTGAATTCAGGATGAAGACCGGTTTTGGGAATCATTGCAGCAATGTTTTGGTGAGAGCCTTTGGCCTGTGTTATGTAGAAGGTCAGACTAAACTGCTTTAATATTTATGATTCCATTTATGAATCCTGACCTTGAGATTTATGAATGTGACACCCGTTGACTTCAGTGGGTGGTGGTTTGTACCTTAAGCAAATATATTTTTGTAAAGAAACTTGTGTAGCAACTCTCCCACTTTGTGAGTTTGAGCTAAGTGCTTTCCAGTCAGACTGGTTTTGTTTTCCTGCAGAATGTCAATTCAACTTTATTGCTGAGGGTAGGACTCAACTATGAATTTTGTCAAAGGGACCTCAGAACTGCTTTACTTCAGATGGTTCCTTCTGTTAAAATTGGGAAAGTTAATGCTTTTAGATCTTGCTGTTAGCAAATTCAGGGACTTGATATTCATGCTTTTCCTCCCTGAAAGATTAAAATTGAGAAATTCTGTTGCAGGGAACAGCAATTACTATTCCCTGCCTGCAACAACAGCAATCAAATTTACAATCCCCGAGTCCACAAGATCTGCTGCATTTATCATTTTCATTCTTAACAGCTATTTAATAACTCACCTCTTTCCCACTTGGAATTGCACATACCTGTGGACATCAAGCCTAGTGACTTTCCAAAATGTTCTTGCTTAAGCATTATTTTAGCTAAAAGAACTGTTTAAAGACCTACAGAATTATAATAGCTGCAGCAGCTGAGCTCTTTGGAAACGGGGCTCCTTCTGGTCATGGTGGAGGCACCTGAAAGGTGGAAGCCAACCTGTATCACACTCTGAATTTGCCTGCTCCAGAGTCTCCATTATACTTTTTGCAGGCTGTACTTATTCTGTATTTGCTTCAGATACTCATTTTGCAGAAAGTCGTGGTTTTGTGTATTACCTAAACCTTTTGAAAACGAGGTTTACCTCTTGTGACCTACCTGGATTCAGAAGTGAGTGGCTGTTGGGATGGGGCAGAGGCAGGAGATTGATCATGGTCCTGGTCTCCTGCACTGTTGCTGGCCCCAGAAAGGCACTGAGTGACAGAGGTGAGACTCTGGGAATTTCCTTTGAAGGCAGAGAAGTTGGAAGCAATGTTTTTAGCACTGTCCACTGGTAAAAGCCCAGACGCTGTGGCCAGGACGCTTGTCTTGAAATCTGCTGGCATTGCTTTGTGAAAGCACTTTAATTGCATCTGTTTTCTCGATGGTTCAGTGAGAACAAGACACAGCCTGTCTGACTATTGGGTCTTTAAAAACCACAGAAAAACCTTTTGAGCTTCTAAAATGAGTTATACCCTACAAGATTTGGGTCCAGATTCTCATCTGCTATAAACTAAGTCAGTTCTTTTAGCTTCAGGTTATACTGGCTGCAGATTTGTCCTGCTGCTATTATTAATCACACCTGCAATTGTGTAGTGACTAAGCTGGGCTCCAGGGACAAAACTTTATTTTTGGTAGCAGAGGAAGTGTATAGATGCATGAATGGATGGATGGATACTCATCCTCCCTTGAGCTACAGGGACTGTGCAGAAGCAGCCCATCATGAAAGCACTCATCATACAAACAGCTCTCGGATGGTGCTTTTCATTAGTGGATCTCAAAGTGCATTAAAAATGTGACCTTATCCTCATTCTGCAGAGGATAAATAGGGGCCTTAAGTAACACACAGCTTTCTTAGGGCTACCCGGCAGGCTCTGCCCCTCTGTCAGTCTCTCTATATGATTCCTGTCTTTATACATAATTATTTCCCTCCATATCTTTTTGAAGCTATGTGAAAATAAATCAGCTTAATTGCAAACTGACTTGAAGAAAAGCTGAAAAATAGTCTTTTAGATTAATTGTAATTAAAATCTGTATGCTCAGTTAAAAACATTCGTTTTCTCCCCTTCCCCATCTGATGTGGGGCTGAATAAATCAGTGTAGCTCTAGGGCAGCAGCATACAGCACAGTAAGTGGCAGCATGTTTCAAACAGTCACTACAGTCCCTTCAATACCTCCATTCACTGTAAAGAAAGATGAATCTGCAGCACTGCACAATTATTCCTCTGCAATGCTTCAGTAGTTTGAGGTATGTTCTCAAAGAATCAAATGCAAATTTGCCATAAGAGGCTTTCTTTTCACATTGTTATCTATATGAATGAAGCTGAATGGAAATAAAACACATCTGTTCCTGAAGAAATGTACTGTGTGATTGGGAATGAATTGTAGAACTGGAAATGTTGAGAGGTCTCGTGTGGGCAGGGATGCGTTTGAAAGGTCTTTGTTATGTCCTTAGTTCTACTGCAGACTTCCTGGGGGATCATGCTCCAGCCATCAGAGCTCCTGGTGCATCAGGCCCATTCCAGTGTAATTGAACTAATACTTGACTTTGGCGCTGGAAGCACGTGTCTGTTGTTGTTTGGGAAAAGCATGTTCCTGTGGTTCTAGGACCTAGGGAAGGATCATAAATAAAAATAACATGGAATTTGCTTTCAGTTTCTCTGCTCTTCTAGTGCCGGTTTTGCTCAAACATAATAGTAGTTGTGTATTTAGGGTAGAGGCACATTGATACAGAAATAGAATAAGACCTTGTCCAATAAGCTGTCCTGCAAATACAAATATTTTCTCTTTCAAGTCATCTACAGAGTATTTATTGGCATCTATACAGTGAAGTGCAAATGTCCTCTCTGTGCTTCTCTGAACTTACTGTTGGAAGCATCCTGTATTGCAAATTCCCCTTTGGAGACTTCACTGACATTGCAGGGAGTGCAGGCTCCTAACGCAGGCACTGAGATTAAGAATCAGATAGTTTGAACTTCCCTTTGGTCTCAAGAAAACCGTCTGAAATTCAGGACTGTGCTTAGGATTTGTTTATGCACAGATGTGTCCTGTGGCTGGTAGCCCTTTTCAGAATCAAATACTCAGGAAAATAGAGCTCTCTCTATAGAGATAACAGTTTCCAAGAGTTTCTGGAGCACTCTGGTTTTAGATTACTAATTTCATTAAGCAGACATGTGGATTTTTTTATATTAATTTCAGGTTTGTTCACATTTAATTTTAGCTTCCTGTCTGTATCATGTGCTTGGAGCTTGAGAAGTAAATCTGCCTTTATGTGGCAATGAGAAACTTTGTAAAGCTGTACTAATGAGGAAGAAAATGAACATTAATTAAACTTGTGGCTACAGAATGGGCTGAGGCTCTGGAGTCCTGAAGCAGCAGCTAGGTGGGTTACTTCATTACAGCCTAGAACAGGGAGCTGTGATGTGAATGGGAATGAGGAGACAATTAAACCGCTCACCAACCGCAGAGCCTGTGAGGCATTTAATTAGCCACAGGAGCTAATGCTCTAAGACCTGGAGCTTTCTGTAGGTCTAAATATGCCAGGCAGGTTTCCTGTCAAATTAGACTTCTAAAGAATGTCTTTAGAAGTGGAGGAAAGGTTGAGGATGCTGAAAAGACTGGAGAAGAGACCTGCTCTTCCACTGGGTTCTGTGCTGGAGAGGAGCTCTCCATCCTGGTGGATAGGACTATGGGAATTACCTAGGGCTGTAAGCCCACGTGGCCACTGTCATTGCCAGTACATGTAGATCCTGTGGTCTTTAGGGAGCCCCAGTATCCCCAAGAGAGATCAGTGGAGCTCTAAACCTCAGCCCTCTGTATTGCAATGGACTCATTTGTAGCTTATCAATGTAATTCTTGTCTTAATTCTTGTCTTAATTAGATAGGACAGTCATTCCCTGCCTTCCTTGTGAGTTTTTTCCAGTGTGTCTTTCACTTCTAAATAACAACCTTGCTAACCTTAGCAGTGGTTTTGATTCTCTGAAGCAGTTTCCTTTTGATTAAGTGTCTTCTGCTCGAGTCTTTAATGCATATTAATGAGGGCTAAGCAGTGCTTGACTTGAGTAATTTGCAGCTGGGATCTAAAAGCCCTTGGAAGCAATGCCTCGGGATGTCCCATTTAGGGAAATAATGGGATATTGCAGGGTCTTTGCTACAGTTTGGTGCATTCCAAAGGCAAACAATTTCTCAATTAATTTATATTTTTATTAGCCCCAAGACACAATCACTGCTGCCATCATTATTTAGCAATATTCCCATATTCACTTTAGTTTCAAGTTAAAAGTCCCATAAGAGGAGGGGAAGAGGTAACAGCTCAGCATTTTTTCCAGAACCAGAAGTCCTTTCCATGGAGATGCCCCATCCCACACCCAGTTCTGCATCACACAGCCCATGTGTGGCTGCAGGGTGTAGCGCAGCGGGAGCACTGCTAACCCCTAACTCCTGCAAGCACAGCAGTCCCAGATGGGTGACGAGTAGTATAGGACAGAAGAATGCTGTTGATGGATTCTGCTTTTAAGCTCTTAGTTTATGAAAGCAACTACTGTTCTTCTGTTCAGAACTTGGAGAAGCTGGTAATCAAAAGGCTTAGTTCTGCTTTCGCATCCCCTGGAATGAATGGCCAGACAATGGCCCAAGAGCCTTCTGAAGTCATAGAATCCCAGACTGGTTTGGATTGGAAAGGACCTTACAATTCATCTGATTCCAACCCCCTGCCATAGGCAGGGATACCTTCCACTAGGCCAGGTTGCTCCAAGCCCTGTCCTTTCTGGCCCTGAATGCTTCCACAATTTCTTTGGGTGACTGGTACCAACTTGTCAAAACCCTCATAATGAGCTTCTTGGTGGCTTTTTGCAGCTGTTCTGAGTGGTATCAGGGCAAATGCATTAGGAAATTTATCTCAAGCTTTTCATGTTCCAAGCTCTTGGCAAAAAGATAACCAATCAGTCACAGTAATTACCCGGCAAGACTGTTGTTACGCTGGTTCAGAGGTGGAGAAATGGAAGTAAAGAGGTTAAATGTCTTGCTGAAAACAGCAAGGAAATGTGTGGTGGAGACATTGAGGAGCCCCACGTATTTCTAAATGAATCATTTATAACTGTGTGTATATTATTAGGCAGATGGCTTGAACCATGGATTGCTGTAGGAGCTCTGTCTTGCCATCGAAATAATTTTCTTCTTAAAGTCTTAAACAGACAGTTTTTCTTTTTTTATTTCATCAGAATATTGTTGGCCAAATCAGGGACTATGTAGGATATACAATATATAAAAATATATAATTCTTTTACAGTTCAAACACAAATGAACTCTCTTAATAATTCTCTCCAAAAATAATGGACATGTTTCTCAGGACTAAGGGAAAAGAGAAATTCCAGTGTAGTCCAAGATTAGAATGAGAAAAGAAATATTCAGTCATGTTTGAAGGTTAAATTCCTTCCTTTCTACACTCCAGCGGAATTAGGGAGGATACTGCCATGGGAATGTGCAGCATGGTATTGTGTCTATCCCAGAGGCAGTGTGTGAAATAAGAGCACCTGATGGATGGCCTGCTATTTAGCAGTAGTCAGTGCTACATGAATCCCCCTGCATGCAAAAGGGCCAGCACCAGGCACAATCTCTGCAGGGAACATCAGTGTTTGACCACTGGTTTTATGCCTTGGGAGCCAGCATTCAAGCATCTCTACTGTTTAGTCTTAGCCTGTCCCAGGCTGTCGTGTTCATGATCTCAGCAGGAGGGTCTTCACTCTGACCCAGAGGTTTGCTTTTCCAAAAGGGCACCATGCACTGGAAGCTGAAGTTCACCTATGAAAGTTGCTCTTCTGTCTAATCAGTTCAAGTGCTGGTTGTAGAGGTTGCTTATCTGTAAACCTGAGGAGGAGATCTAGATTCTCCAAACTCCCATCAGTGCTCCCTGCTGCATACAGTGTTATAGCTGTGTCTTCCCCAGGATCCTGAAGTATGGTTTGCGTTTTAAACTAAGATCTGGTATTGTTTTCTTACTTAATACTGGGTTTATAAATCCAGGAATACATCTGAGCATGTGCACAACCACAAAATGAGCAAAATCCCGTTCTTTTCCTCCTGACAGTCAAGCTCTCTGTGTCTTTCTCCTGGGTCTATGTACGGTGTGTGGATTGCAGTCTGTGCAGCTGAGCATGCAGGTGCTTGTTCCTGCTTGATCTTATAAAAAGGCTTTAAAATGTCTGGATATAACATTTAAGATCCAGAAGAAGTGTGTTCATACAATTAAACTATACCTTAATAGGAGAAGAACATCAGTTCTGAGTTTTTTATGTGTTCGTTTTTACAGTAAAGATCAGTTGCTGTCTCTGGGTTCAGGACTTATTTTCTTGCTTGTCATAGCTTCCTTGAGCTGCTGAGCCTGTCTCACCTTTTTCATGTCTGATATGGAATCTAAATTAGATAAGAAGAAGCAGAACAGGATTTCAAATTCAGTTTCCTTTATACTGGCAGAATGGCATCGGTTTAAATTGCTTCGATGTAATTTTGCTTCTTTAATCCTTCCCTTTCAATCTGTTTTTGTGTACATTATATATATGAAATCTGGGACTGGAAATCTTGCCTAATATAAGTTAAGACATGACAAATGAACCTGACATTTTTCCAAGGAGGGAACCAAAGAACATACTGTATTTATAGCAGTAGGAATATAGTTTGCTGCCTGTAGAAGAAAAAATGTGTTGTATGAGAACTTTAGTGCTAGGATATGATAAGAGTGTTAGATGGTGCTTGTTCCAAGTGAAGATGCCGGGTTCAAAGGAGTCAAACTGGTTCTTCTGGAAGCTTGAGGTAGGGCTTCACTCCACAGAGTGAAGCTCCCAGAAGCTCAGGTAGCAAGGTGATGTGTGGCAGTGTCCAGCTGCTCTTCTGTGCCCAGTTTGAAAGCCTGGTGACTCCAGGACAAACAGAATGGGAAAGTGCAGGATGAAGGAGCTCTGAAGGTTGGCTCTGCAGCTTCTCTCAATAGTAATCTAAGCTATTTCTCTCACATGGATAGTAAGACTTTCTGTTTACAAGTGGAGAGTCCATTAGTTTAAGTCCTCAAACACAGATGTGCAAACATAAGCAGAAGAACTGATTCAAGCCAAGCATCTCTGCACACCAGCTACTGGCTTCTGTGACCTTCTGCAGTGGGGCAAGGCTGCAAAAGGAGGCAAATGCCTTGGACCAGGTGCCCAAGATGCTCCACTTGCATGAAGATGCTGAAATGATGCTTTCTCTTGAAAGTTTTAAATCTTTATGAGGGCTTCCCCTGAACACAGTGAGAATTGCTGGGGGGCTTTCCTTTGGGGGGGCTTTCCTTCAGGAGGCTTTGTAGAACTTCAGATTTCCCTTTTTCTCCATGCTAGGGTACCTGGTCCTGTCTGAATACGTCTTTATTTCTTAGCAATGCACTACTGACACCTTTTCTGAACTAGTTGTGGCTAATTTTGGAAAGAGTATTTTGTAAAGCTGAACCCTTTGTGTCAAGGGGGAAATAGTCACAAAGCTCAGTTGCCTACCTGGAAGATGTGGTACTTTTCTGTCTTGCTTCTGAAGAGAAGGTCTGATGGCGTTTCTTTTCACTGTTGAACTGCACATAAGGACCAGCTTCTGATGCTGAACTAATCTTTTATTTAGCAGAGAGAGTAAGCGCTGGATCACCCTGAGCCTGATGGACAGCTAAGGTCATAGGAGCTTTCATTGTAGCTTTTTGCTAATGGGGAGTGTATTTCCTAGGCAGGTCCTTAGACCTGAGCTTCACTCCTGTGGTTTGAGGAGAAGTCGTTTTGGTTCAGTGTTGTACCTTTTGTCCTTTCTTGTCAAGTTGGGGAAATGATGCTTGGATTTGCTGTAATAAAGGATTCACCTGGTTTTCTCTCTGCATTCTAATTGCTCCCTAGAGAGCACTAAAGTGTGCTTAAGCATATTGCAACTGTTTACTCACAACGTCTGCTGTATGTGCAGTAATGCAAAATGGTCGATCTCTGCCCTGTCGCTGCAGGCTGGCATGATCCGCACAGACAAGGACGAGTTCTTCATTGAACCTCTGGAGAAAGGGGCCCAGGAGGAGGAGGAAGGAGGAGGCAGGACACACGTGGTCTATCGCAGAGCAGCTACCAAGAAGCAACTTCCTATTGAGAATGTGGATACCCTGTATGAAGGTAAGGCAGAGATGTTAATGCCAGCTGATGTATAGAGTGTAGCTGAAGGCACATGGCCAATGTGATCTGCTGTCTCTGGCTTTTTATCCTTGAAAATGGAAATGTGTTCTTCTCCCACTGTGGATGAAAAGATAGGGAAGGAGTTGAACACTTTTCCTGTGCTAAGCAAGCTCTGCAGCAGTCAAAACCATTTCCAGGGGGGTGAAAGTGTTCTGTGTCCCACGGAGTTCCCAGGTCACAGAAAAACAAGGGAATGATGGATGAGGTGCTTGTGCCTACTGGAGATCAGTTGGAAAGAGCGTGTTGGAAGGTGTGGCAAGGACACCAAAGCTGATGTGGCACACAGGTTTCTCATTGACATTGTCTTCACTGGGCTGGATTTTAATCCCAGCAGGAAAATAATGATATCTTAAGATATGGACGCAAACTTTCTTGCTTTATTTCTGTGTTTCCAAGTGTGGAATTGGCCTTCTGGCTAAGATCAGGTGTAGTGTAGCATAATACTAAGTATGTGATAGTGATGGAGTAACTGGAGCTAAACATAGACACTCATTCTATGTAGTATTTTCTATTCCTGTAGTAACTGCTTGGATGTTGCACCTTTTTTTCTCAATAAACAAGGGATGCGAATCTGCTAAGTGGATGTTTTGACAGCCAGTGTTAACACTGAGATTAACTGGGTCATTTGAGTGGAAACAGCAAAATAGCTCCAGTTTTGTTCCAACTGTGTCTACCAAACTGCAGAGTTATTTGCCACTCATACCCTAGTATTTTCTCTCAGTATAATACATTTTCAAGTAGAATGCAATGTGTTAGATTGTCCTTTGCAGAAACCTTCCCAGTGATCCCCATCCCTCTACTATGCTACCCTAAGCTTTTTCAAAAGACAGGGAGTATAGTACCTGTTGTAAGAATTCTACTCTTGCATACAGTAATGCCCCAAAACTGCTTGAAGGAACAGAGTCACAGGGCCAAGTGAACCATAAACATTTCTCAATGTGAAGTTGAAATGGGGAGAGAAAAGGCTGTAAGCAAAAGCATTCAACTATTTTTTTCTCCACTTTGGCCATTAAAACGCCCCATGAATTTTGTGGCTAGTACAGTGCTCTGTTGGGCTCTCCTGGTTGCCTTGTACTCGTTATGGAGCAGAGTGGGGGGATGCAGGAGTCTAAGCACCAAAATCCCAGGTTCATAGGATGGAAGCTGCTCTGTTAGTAGATGTTTATAAAATTATTGCAGTGTTGGAAAATATCAGGCAGTCACTGTGTTTCCTCTTAAACAAAAGAGACTTGATTTCGTTCACACCTTATGGCAGTATTTTTGTTTTGGGATGGTAAATATTCCTCAGGAGTAGGAGTCTGGTACACAGAAAAAGCATAAACTGTGCACCAGCTCCAGTTATTGGCATGTGGTACCTGCTGGAGGAAGGCTCTGACAGCAGTAGATGAAAACACCTCTCTGAAATGCAGCGCTGTGCAGTGTGGCTCCTCGTGGAGCTGCCCACAGGCTGCCCACCGTGACTGGCAGCAAAGCCACACGCTGTGTGTGATGCCACCAGGCTTCTGCATCTGTCACCTCGCTGGAAGGCTGAACCTTGCAGGCTCTAGTACAAAGGCACAATGTAATAATAGCCAACAGCCAGCACTGTGGGATTAAAGAACAAAAGCCAGGCTGAACTCTTGCAGGTCAGGTTGAGATGCAGCACTGACCATGTCTGAACAGCAGGTGTTGGTGGTAGGGAGGAATTGTTGTGACTTTCCATATTTCAGATGTAAAAATAAAGCAGAAATGCTGAGAGGAGCAATATTCCCCTCCACCCACCCTCTTTTGATTTGTGAAATTGATTAAAGATTAGTTTTTATTTTGGAAGAAACCCCACTGTACTGTACAGGCTTTTCCCTCCATGAAATTCTCTTTGCCTTTAACCAAAGAAGTGAACATCCTTCAAAACTGGTCTGTTCTCCTGTATCTTTTATTAAACCTGGCTTCCCACCTCTGCTCCGCTCAAGGCAACAGGCCTGGAAAGGGCACGCTTTCAAAAACTGTAATTTTATTTCCCAGTTTGTCTTTTTCAGGAATGTATCCAGTTTCGGTTAACAAACGTCAAAATATTTAGTGACCGGGTGTTAAGCACGTTGTGCTGCTGTTTCCATAGTGCTCTACATTAATCAAAGGGTTTATTTGGGACCTACTTAGTAGGGCCCTTTCAGCATGCTGTATCCATTTAAAAAAATGAGGTTAACCAAGAGCACTCCCCCCCTTCCACCATCCCTGGAGACATCTGCATTGTTGCCAAGTCCCATAAATTTACATGTGATGAATTGTAACACTTGCTCTATTTTTAAAGGTCCAGCCTCCAGGAATCTTATGAATATGTGATGATGGTTTTTTTCGCCTAGGTGAGCTTCTGTCTCTTTTAACTGTTGATAAGAGCTTTGCAGTTTCTGACTGTAAACAGTTTAAAGTAGCGACGCAAAGTATATAGTGTTCCATAATTTTTAAGATGGCATCTTTCAAAGTCGCATGATATGTTAATTTAATCCCATGATTTGGGAGGGGATTGTGAGTCATAATTTTTGAATGTTTGGGTTTGGATAGATAGATACAAATTCCTTATAACTATTCCTATCTCTGCCTCTCTTCTCATGAGGAACAGAACAAGCTGTTCTCTCTCCAGTGAAGCAGGGGGTGAATGAGTTGAAAGCTCCATGAACTTGGAGCAGTGTGGATCAGTCGTCACTTCAAGGACTTGGGGTTTGTACAGTGGTTGCACTGGGCCTTGCATCGCACAAGGGCTTTGGGATTTACCCCCAGTATCGGCTGGTCCGTTACAATTCTGCTGTTAGGGAAATCTCTCCAGGTTCTCCTTTTCTCCCTGTGGAGCTGGGTCTGTGGAGAAGAAGATCCCAGCTGGGACCAGGGGACTCCCCTTGTTCTAACTTTAATTATTCTCATGAGGAATCTATATGGGGACATAGTCTCCTAAATGCTGTTCTTCTGGATGGTGGTCTGTTGCAGACCTCAGTGCCCTGAGTGAGCGTGCATGCCCCCATGTCTGCTCAGGCAAGGAGCTGCAGGACAGCAGGAGAGAGGTCCCTGCAGCTGATGGGAAGCTGATCTTCCCTGAAAGACAACTAGGAAGATCCATTGACCGGTTGTGAGGGTGGATTCATGCATAAAGGGGAAAAAAAATGCATTTTCCCAGCTGCGAAAGTAAGTTCTAAGTTGTGCTGGCAGGTACAGTGAGGTGGATCTGACAGCAGGGTTTTTCTAGCATTTTCTATATGCTGCAACCTGGACTAGTGGAAGTGTCCCTGCCTATGGCAGGGGGTTGGAACTGGATGAGCTTTAAGGTCCTTTCCAACCCAAACCATTCCATGATTCAGTGATTCTATTATCTATCATTTATATTGTAGTAAGGGAAATTGAGATTTTTATACCATCAATTACTGAGATTTTATATCCCAGGGAGCTCAAGGTATGTATCTTCTTTTATGAAGGCTCTGCTGACGTGCTGGGTTTTAAGAAGTGGAATGTGCTGGGAGAGGATGGATGTGAATCAGGTCTGATTTCAGGCCCTGCCAGGTCCACTTCTGCGTTTACATAGATGCTATCAGATCTTGGGAAAAGTAAGCACTTGTTTTGGCAGTGTGAATCATTGTGTTTTGACTGGTGTAGGGTTATCTGGTGTTTGTGAGAATCACAGGGTAACGGGTGTAATATTTCTACTTGTTTTTCCCCTCTCAAATAGTGCTTTTACTTATATTTGTTAATATACTGGAAAAATGTAAGCATCGTATTTTAGGCAACTAATAATCTGCAGCAGAGTAGTGCTATGAAAGTCTGTGTGAGCTCACTGCAGTTTAGGCTTAATTGTGTTGGAAAGAGAAATGTTTTCATTTAATGGTTAATGTATTGCAGGTATGGTAGGAATAAACTCTATTTTTTTCTGGCAACTGCTTTTACTACTTGCATGCATATTATAATTTATCTGCCTCTCGATAAAAATAAACAGCATGTTGAAAATATTTGAATATTTCCAGTTGAATTCCTTCTTACGAAGATGAGAAATGTTGCTTGACAGCAGTAAAACTTCCTACATGAGAGAACCAGAATTAAACGGGCAAGTTAGAGGAGGTTGCTTTTTCTTGAAACTGCTGGGGTTTTGCTTAAATGCTGTTTAGATGTTAAGTGAAGAGATGGCAAGTATTTAATTAATGGGTATGAAAATGATCTGGAAAACCAGCTTGAATTTTGCTTCTGAAAACAATATGATTATTAGGCTTGTAAGCTTTAATATCACATTTCCCTAGCTCAATTATGGTGTCTGTTATGTTGATCAACTGAAAGGAAATGATTCTACTAAAACTTACTTAAGGTTTGCCTTTTCTCTCAAAATCATTGTCTAAATATGCTGCTCAGAGTTTTATTGTATTGCGTGAGTGACGAGAAACAGAAACTTAGCTTTAGTTGACAGTTCTATTTACTGCACAGATGAAAGATGACCTTAGCCCAGAATGGTTTATGACTGAGGAAGACAGCGAGGTAACTCCAAATGTGCTTAAACCAGACAGTTGTTTCTTTAACTGCTAATTATATCCCTTGGAATGGCCAAACCCAATCTGACGCAAGTCCCTTCACGAATGTGCTCTGGGCAGATGGGATGGACAGACTCACAGGCTCCCAGCCTCTGCTGAAGACTCATGACCCTTTACCACAGCAGTACCTGGGGTTGCTTTTGGTCAGACTTCTAGAGGATGGTGGCTTGATGCTGGAAGATGTGCTTGTTTTGTGTGACCCCATGATGTACTTCTTGGGGCAAACCCCATTATCTTTATGTTGTGGTTTGGGTTTATTTGTTTTAGTTTTACTACTGTCTCCTTTCTTTATGTGGAGGGTGGGTAACATCCCCCCAGCCATAAACGCTACCAAAAGTCAGGTAAAAGGACAGAAACAAGTTACTGTTTCTAGTCCATGGGGGCAAACAGCACCTTTCTGACCCAAAACCTCATCAGAGCAGGACTGCTCCTCAGTCCTGTTACTGACACCCCCTGCCCCTCCATGATGCAGAAGGACGAAAGCCTTTCCTCCTCCTCACACTGATGGGACGGTTGGGAGTCAATTCGAGAGGAGAGAAATACATGTTAGTTGAAGCTGAAACAACCAAACACCAGAAGCTGTTGGAAAAGATGAAAATACAATAAAGTTGTAACAACTCAGTTTCCAGAGCTTTGCAGTTTTTAGACATGATATTTCAAAGGAAGACTTCTCCATCATAGTCCATCAAGCTGTCAATGCCATTGATTTACTAATGTATTTAAATTACTTTTTAGAAACCAACATGCATCTGGTGCATATTGTTCTGGGCTCCCTGAAATGACACTCAGGTTGGCTGAGGGCTGGCTGGTTGCCATCCTAATTTACAGAAACTTTCCTGGTTACCTTTGCAGGGGAACAGTTCCTTCAGGAAACTGAAGTTTCTCCCAAATTCAATCAATATTTCCTCTCAGCATGTACTCCTGCTGATTAATTAATGTCCCCTTATTTTGCAGTCAGTAAGGCATTGATGATGATATTTTTTGTCTCCTTCCTACATCATCTGTGCATGATAAATACTTCTGTCTTTCTCTCCTGGCTCGGGTGTTCTCTGAATTCACATTGCAGATTCATGGGGCTTTTCTGGGAAGAGAAAGATTGAGATTGCAGTTGCGAATCAACTTCTGATTAAGAAGCAAGGTTATGCACTCTTGACAAAACAAGTCTCCAGGGGGTGGCATTAGGCCATGGGATGTCACCCTGCCCAGCTAAGAGGCACAGCTGATGCGGCAGTTCTGTGCCAGCACAGGCAAATAAGACCATTGAAGCAATTTTAGTACGAAACTTTAAGGTAAATCTAAAAGTGTTGATTTTATAACAGTGCAATAAATCATCTGGGATGATTAGGTGAAAGCTAATGAACAGTGCTCTTAGACGTATGAAGATAGGATGAGAAAGTTGGGGCTGTTCAGCCTGGAGAAGAGAAGGCTGTGTGGAGACCTCATAGCAGCC
>JASSUY010017723.1:2896-15037 GCA_032466535.1 Forpus xanthops
AGGGACACCTCCCACTAAAAAATGTCACCCAAGACTATGTCCAGCCCAGCCTTGAACACTGCCAGTGATGGAGCATTTACAAGTTCCCTGGGCAACCCATGCCAGGGCCTCACCACCCTTACAGGAAAGAATTTCTTCCTTATATCCAATCTAAACTTCCCCTGTTAAAGTTTGAACCCGTTGCCCCTTGTCCTGTCACTACCGTCCCTAATGAAGAGGCTCTCCCCAGCATCCTTATAGCCCCCCAAATTCAATTACATGATTGAAGGGAACTGCAAAGTTTCATAGGTCAGTTTAAAAAAGCAGCAACATAGAAGTACTAAAAATTTTCCTGTGCTAACTAGCTAAGATGGCCATGATCTTCCTGAAACTTAGAAAGTTTCTCTTCAGAAAAGTAGCCCTTACCAAGGTGGGTTGCTGGCTTAATTTGATTAAAGGAAGAGTGACTGATTGTCATTTACATGAATTTGTGCAAAGTGTTTGACAGTGTCCTGCATGAGATCCTTTGACTCTAAACCAGAGAGGCATGGATTTGATGGATAGACCACTTGGCTGGATGGTCACCCTCAGAGTTGTGGTCAATGGATCGATGTCCTAGTGCAGACCAGTGACAGGTGGTGGTCCTCAGGGATCAGTGTTGAGACCAGCACTATTCAACATCTTTGCCAGTGACATGGACAGTGGGATTGATTGCACCTTCAGCAAACTTGCTAATGACACCAAGCTGTGTGGTCAGCACCAGGACACTGGCCAGGGTTTGAAACCAGGAAATATCGTAATGTAGGGGGTAGAGGAGTGATCCAGAATCCAAATGTATTTCTTTCAATAGCATGTCTGGACATAATAATACAATTACAAAATACCTTCTTCACACCACAGAATTTGCCTAAAGGTGTCAGGAATGAGGACAAAATATGGTGAAGAGCAAAATTTTTATACATTTAAAATATTACAAGTTATACATTTTAAACTCAGCTTATGGTAAAGCGTAAAAACTTTGATTAGAATTGGCATTCTCAGTTAAGTAAAGTAGCTTTTCTGATGAAGAAAACTAATGTTCAGCGTCCTTTGTCCTGTCATGGAACTCTACAGGAAGTTTCTCAATAACATACCACTGAAGAGGGTTAAAGATGAGGTTTCAATGACACTTACCTAATCCGTAGGCAATTGAAAACTTAAGTAACTAAACATGAATGGAAGCTAAACTTTGGGTTGCTGGTATGTTAAAGTTACTTAAAAAAATAGTACACATGAGCATGTAAATACACACCCCTCTACCTACACACACATTTTTTCTGATTGCCTTTTCACTCTTACTGCAGCATCCATTTATGTTATGAGTGCATTTGTCTGAGCTTTAGTATATCTCCAGTATCTTTTGGATGGTTTTTACTGTTTTTCATTCATGTAAATATTTTCAGAAGAGTGCTTATGTATTGTGTTGTTATTTTAGTGTGACCAATATCCAACTGGTCACATTTAAGGAAAAAATGACAACTTTTGTGGTCTTCAGAATTCGAGAATTCTGTTGTGAAATTGAGCAAAGGCACTGACATGTTAATTTTTTTTTTGGGCCATAGAAAGTGAAATGCATCACAGATCTGTTCAATTTCATAGGGGGAATTGAATTCTAGGAGGTTGTGTGTATGTGTGTGTGTGTGTGTGTGTGTGTTAGTTAAAAAAAAAAGAGCAAATGACATGGGAGCATTCAGGGGTCTTAATATGACAAATGCTTTCATTAAGCAGTTCTTGCTTGAAGCATAGTTGTTGGCATTCATGTTGGATATGGAAAACCCTCTTCAGTAACCCTTCTTACTTTGTTTTGTAGTGCCTGTCATAACTTCCAGACTGTGTGCTTACTAGGGTAAGCAACTGACGCAAAATGACGCAAAGAAATAGTACACTATAAGAATACACATTGTAACAGACTCCAAAATCTAAAAATTCTACAAAATTTAAGCACTAGTGTGTAAAATGTAGATAAATTGTATGTTTTAGTTGCTTGATGTTTACCTGAGCATTTTATAACCTGCTGTAGGCAATAATTTTTTTATAATAGCAGGCACAAAATCAGGCTCTGAATTCTGCTATTTAAAAATGTATCCAATAAAAACAGTGATGGGAATGTACTGGAAACATTAGGCTGGTGTTTGTTTGCTTTTATGTTACTGATTTACAGCACTATCTTGAAGCAGGGTGTAGTCCATTCTCTATTTTGTTGAGATTTGTTATTTAAGATACTTACATATGAGCTGATTTTTATTGTTTATGCCAGTTGAGGGCTTTTGTATGCCACTGACTGACAGTTGAAAGCTTCACCTGATGTAGTTCATAAGTAAGTGCTCCAAATCAGTGGGGGAGGGATGTGTGTGTGTGTGAGGGAATTCTGGGCCTTTGGTTGCTCCAGAATCCCAGGCAAGATACGGAAGGCAAAACTAAGGTCTGTTGATTCAGGAGGGATCCTTTCCCTTGAGGAGAGGCTGTTAACTAACCATTGTTAACATACTTTAAAACCTTTGTTGAAAAATCCATGAAGAGGAGAGCACCTAAAGCCATGCCATTCATTCCCTGTGTTTAATGGCTTTGAAATCATCCAGATAGTGGTACTAGAGCGTGGCTTTTTTGGTGTCTACATATAACTAATACTTCCTGAACCCGTTATGATCTGCCACTGTTGTCATGCTTTGAATCACTGTGGAAGACACAGTTGTCTGAGGTAATCAATAAAAATAAAAACTTATCCCACAGTTTAACCAAGAGGAGCTTGTTCTGCTGTGCTCTCCCTGGACCTCTCAGGTCTATGTTCTTTATTTACCTGGGCTATTTGTGGAAGGGGTGAGGATCCTGTAAGTTTGTTTGCAGGTGTGATTAGCAACTGCAGTGTTAGAACTGTACTCTGTGCTGCATCAGTGTGGCCAGCAGGTCAAGGGAAGTGATTCTCACCTTCTACTCCACTCACATGAGACTCCACCTGCAGTACTGCATTCAGCTCCGAGGCCCCCAACACAAGAGGTTTGTGGACCTGCTTGAGCATGTCCAGAAGAGAAATGCTCTGAGGACTGGAGCAGCTCTACTATGGAGACAGGCTGAGAGAGCTGGGCTTGTTCAACCTGGAGAAGGCTCATGGGAGACCTCAGAACAGCTTTCCAGTACCTGAAGACTGCTTACAAGAAATCTGAAGGGGAACTTTTGACAAGAGTAGACTGAAAGAGAGTGAATCAAAATATTTTTCTAATACTAGGAAGAAATTCTTCCCTTTGAGGGTATTGAGGCCCTGGCACAAGTTGCCCAGAGAGGCTGTGGCTGCTCCATCCTGGGCATCCCTGTGTTCAAAGCTTGGTTGGAGGAGGTTTTGAGCACCCTGATCTAGCGGGAGGTGTCTCTGCCATGTTAAGGTGGTGTTTCAGGTCCCTTCCAACCCAAACCATTCTATGAATTGTCAGCAGAGATCCACATCCCTGTCGTTTTCTAGTTAGCTCTATTCAGAATTAATTTCTGGGCACAGGCAATTGGAGAAAGAAGGGAATATAATGTCTTGTTTGGTAATAGCAGAACCATGATTTTTAAGAAATTAATAACAAGTTAGTAAGGAGCTTAGACCTAGATGATATTTCTCCCTCTCTCTTTTTAAAATTAGAATGCTTTCCAAAGGAAAAGTAATTTCACAAAATACCCAGCATTGAATTCATGACATACATAAGCACTGTAAAAACTATTCAGAGTATTCAGTACAGATCACTGTTTAGTGCAACTAGTTTGCTTGGTCGTCTAAGAAATAAAGGAGTGCAACCTACTCTCAGAAGTTGCTTATATTAAAATAATTGAAAAAATGCCCTCAGTTGATTTTTACATTCTCTACTTATGAATCTTGTATTGATAGTTATTTGAAATTGCCTCTTAGGGCAGGTAGTAGACACAGGTACAGACAGTTTCAGTTACTTGCAGTGCTTTAACTAGGAGTATTTGTGTGTCTGGAGAATAAAATTAGCATTTTGAAACAGAAGTCTTGCTAAAAAAACTTAGAACAGATGATGAAGGGGATTAAATACCATGTTTTGGTTTCTTTTTGCTGTCGTGTATCTCAATTATTCAGAGATATAGCTCTTAAGTCACCTGTGAGTTCCTCTAAATTATCTGTTTATTATTTACATGTATTAGTTGCAGAGAATGTATTTTTATTCCTCCTCTAACTAAATTAGTATTTGTCATTGGTTTTGGACGCTGGATTGTCTCAGAATTCTCCAAAGACTTTTTTTTTTTTTTCGTTCCTGTGCCTTACTCTTTTAATCTTCTCTTCCCTGTAAGATCCTTCTTTACTATGTGAAACTACAAAGCTTTTCACATGTCCTTTATTTAGAATCAAGTATTGAAGTGATGGTTAGAACAGAAGGCAAAGCAATAACACCCACCCTCCAAACCGTTAACTGTGCCTTTTGTCTTTTTATATCAGATGAAAACCTCGTGGAAGAACACTGATCTCAAAAGCTTGATATCTGTTCTTGTCTGATTAAGTTAGGTAAACAATGTTTTCCCCTTTTTCTATCCTTCATTATAATATAATTTAAAAATATTAGTTCTCCATTAATTAATCTCCAGTACAATAATCAACAAGCTTGTGAGAGTGTTGCAAAAGAACAGAGCAACCAGTGCACAAAGAAACCAGCAGTGCTTCTTCATTTAGAGCTCAGCTGCTGGGCTCTGGGCTGATGCCCTGTGTAGAACAGAACACTCAAATCTCTCAAAGGGTGCAGAAGGAGGCACCAACCACACAACTATTGGACAGCTTGCATTATTTACAGGGTGACAAATATACTGTCCTCCTAGTTTTCTCATGTAAAATACTTATAAATATGAACATTTAAGTGCTACTTGTGCAATGTGTAATTGCTAAATTGGAATTAGAACCCCAGTCTAATCTGAATTTCATGAAAAGGATTACTGGAAAATCATTACAGTATGGCTTTCCAGAAATGCTTTGGACTAGCACATAATCTAAACCTCAAATTGTTACTATAAATTAGTGTTACAAGTAATCATCTCCCATCTGTTACCTAACAAAAACTTTCATAGTTTCAAGTAAGTTAAAAGCAGGTATATGTTGGGAAAAATACTTTTGCCCTTCATGATAATGCTTCCTTTCAAATATATGTATGACTCAATTTTTTTGGCAAGGGTTTCTGCCGAGGTATTCAGATGCTTGATTTGGAGCTTAAATTTCCTTTTTCTTGATATTGAAAGCAAAAAGAAGAAGTAATCACAAACTGCCTGTACCAAATGTATTTGTCTGTGGGATGTTATCAGTAGAAGGGGCAAATGAATAATGGCAAATGTGAACCTAAGTAGATTAGAACTCTTCAGCCAAGAGACAGCTAAGGGGGGATATTGGTATAGAGGTCTATAAAATCAGGAATGTCATGGAGAAAACAGAGGGGGATCACTTGTATTTCTTTCCCAGTACAAAATGTAAGGATTATTTGATAAAATATTTTGTCAACCAAAGGTGATGAAAGTGTTCTCCTCAAGACATGTAGTTAATCTGTGAAATTCCTTGCTAGGTGTGATGTAGATATTAAGCATTTGTCTGAGGTTAGTTGGAAACTAGAAGTGTCTGTGTAAGAGAAATCCACATAGACACCACCGCTTACACAGGAGATCCATGAACTGAAAATGGTTGATTGCTGGGAGAGTATGTGGGGAAGTGCTATGTTTCAGTGTCCTCTGCTGAATATGCATCTGCTTTTGGCCACTACTCAGGTGATTGAACTAGATGGAGTTTGGGTTTCATCCACTACAGCCACACTTCTGTTTGCTTAGAGCTACCTGGCATTACTTTTAAAGAAATAATGTTGAAATCAGAATTGATCAGCACCGTATTTAGGCTTATTTATGTTGGAATGTTTGAACCTTTGATTTGCAGTTTTGATGCTGTTGGGTTTGGCTTTTTATCTAGTTTGGGCTAGAAAATGTCCTTGGGATATGAAAACATTTTCCTGTTCAGCTTAGTAAAATTCAAGTAATTTCTTACCCTGGAAGAGGTGAACTAGACCTAAACAGGAAATATAGAACAAAGAATTCAAAACTGTTCATGTACTTGCTTGTAAGATTGTGATTTGGAGCACTGTTTTCTTCGATTTTATTTCTAAGGGACCAGGAGGAAGCTTCTATTAGTTATGTGCATATCCCTTGGAACTGTTCCACATACACTGACACTACCATGACAGGTATAAATGTTTATCTAAAAAAAAACAGTCTTGTAAAAAACAAGACATTTTGGGGGTTGTATTTTAGGATAGCTGTGCTGTATCTGGGAGTTCATTTTCTTTCTGTGGCCTTTTTCTTCTGTATGATCCTGCAGTGAAATCACACGTCTGGTGCCAACTTGCTATGTCACAAATTCTGGATCTCAGCATTCCTTAGGATGAGGACAAATGAAATATATACAGCAAGAACATGTGTTTGAGGCACAGGAAAAAATAATGAGGTATTTACAAGAATGAGAAAATAGAAGCATTAGAATTTTCACAATGTTAGCACAGAAAGGTGTTACAGAGTCAAACTCAGTTGCTAGGTCATGGCACAGCCCTCCAGGGCAGACTGCTGCATTGTAGCTATATTTCCCAGAAGGCAGAGCTGAGCTTATGGATAATGGCTGTAGGTGGAGACACAGTTCTGATAGGCACAACCAGCCTTGTCAGCAGAGGGAAATAAGTGTATTGTAGAATTGCTTGCAAATTTATGGTACTAGCTATTCTCAGAAACTCCCTTTGCGAGTAGTTATGCTTGCCACCATTTTGATACTCAGAAAAAGGTAAATGCCTTTCTCAGAGTTTGCAGAAAGGCTGTGGGAAATAAAGAGGTCAATGGTGCACGAAAGATGATTGAGTGTTGCAGTGGAAAGCAGTTAAAAAAAAAAGGGGGGAGGTATTCTGATGAATTTTAGTTTTAGAACTGTAGTAACAAATACAAAGAGATAAGACAGCTCTCCAGTACCAGGCAGCTCATTCGTTAGGTGGGGGTATCTGCCTAGCTTACGTATAATTGAATCCCAGTCTACCAAAGTGGCCTTTGTTCAATTCAAGGAATAGGACCAAGCATACAAAGGTCTCAGTCTGCGAGCAGTGATTTGGCATCTGATCCCTTCAAGTTTTCATACTTCCAAGAAATCTCTGTTTTAGAGGAGGTACTGTGAAAATTTCCTGGGATATGTTATTTGGAGCTTTATTTTGCTTAAATCACCCTCTCCTCCCTTCCTTCTTGTTTTTTTCTTGCCTCTCAGATATGATCCTGTTTTTTTAACATTGTGTCCTTTGGTTTTGGGTTTGGTTTGAGTCTTTTTTTGTGTGTGTGTTTGTTTTTGGTCTTTTTGTGATATTGTTGTTTTATTTTTCCTGGTTTTGTCTGAAAACCTCAGTTAAGCCAGATTAGCTGAGGGGAAATCCTGGTTTTGCAGCACATAGGGACTGTTTGCTTTGACAATCGCTAGGTGCGTTCATCTAAGCTAGAGTTTGATGTTTTCACTGATACATTATCAAAAAGCTTTAGTCATTTAAAGTGTATTCTGAATTTCTTCAAACTCATCTTTTACAGTGGATGCCTGTAGCTTCCAAAAGCTCTGCAGTGCACACTGTTTAATGACGTTATCTCTATGCAATTATGTCTAGAAATGAGACTTCTTACCAAACATTGATTTTTATTTTTTTTTATTAGGCTCTTTAAGAGGAAGGAAAATTTACTGTGGAGATATTTTAAAGTAGGTTCTGCATATGAGCCCGTTTTTATTATTGCTATCATACAACTTTTGCTATGGTTTTCCTTGTACAGGTGACCTGAGTCCAGATTGTAATTGCTGTTGCTTAAGCCATAGCTCATTGAATTTTTCAAGTACTTTCGTCTAGTACTTGTAGTGCAACTGTCTCTTAAGTGACAACTCTTCAGAGTGATCACACAATGTGATAAAGATTTGTTAGCTCAAGTGTAGGGTGAGCCATTTTAAAAATTAGCAAAGCTGTTGCTGAGCTCTGCAGGCCTTTCCAGGAGTCCTTTGAAAACTATTATTCAAGATATTATTTTGTGGAATACTTAATGCTATATGCATTATATAATGCAAAAAGTCATTACAAAGATTAACAGTGTATGAAACTTTTATTGGGAGCTTTATCCCTTTAACCCATAAGGCCAGACACCTTTGCAGACTGTGATTCCAGTCATGGAGACAAGATGTATAAAATGATCAAAAATGTATTTTAAAAGTCATGAGGCTAAGGTCCAGTAAGTTAGATGGCTTGGCAGCTGATCTGTTCCCGTTCAAAGCCTTAAAACTCAATTTCAAGTGAGATAAAGCTGCTTCTTAGGAACAGTGCAAGAGCACACAGTGCTGGAATTTTAGCCTGCTGCTACAGAGATAGTGGCAATTTGTGTCTGGGCCTCTGGCAGTATTTGAATTTTGGGTGTAAAGTTCTAGATTTGGGATGAAAAGAGAAAAAATAGGTTTTGGAGCTGTTCCAAGTCAAATAATCTGGAAACCAATAGCAGTAAATACATATTAGAGAGCATTGAAGTAGTACCTAATGATATGTTATTTTGTTTATAATTATCCATTACAGCTATGTAATTTGTATAACTACCTTATGTGGTATTGTATAAAGTGCATACTCATACTAAAACATTTATATATATTTATAAAAATATATACACAGTTGTTAAATGCTGTGTATAAATAGTGCAGTGCTTATATGTGCTTGATACAGTATATGATATTCTCCTCATTATTACAGCATTTAATATGAATGAAATATTTCTTTGGGCACTTGTATTAGAAGGTTCAAGTATTTTATATTCATAGACCATATACATAAAATATATGTGAATGTTTCTAAGTACTCCCTATGCATCCATACATCACTGAACACTCTTTGTACAGGCCCAGAGCATTGCTGTTAATGCAGGTGAAGGACATGCTAAGATAACAGCGGCCAGTAGCTCAGATAATCTTGATAAAACTTGAAGGCATATGTAAACCACTATTTTCCTGAATAAATTTTGATTATATTTTTTTTCTTCTGTATTATTCAGTATTGGTTTCTCTTTGATCAGATTTTTAGTGTCTCTGGTTTAATCTGTTAAGTCTGTTCCTGAAGTCCTATGTCTCTAGGCTTTGACAACAGTATGTCAGATTGAAGGAAATTCTAACGTTTGGTTTCAGTTGGATCATTTTTTATTTGCGTGTTTGTTGTTTTATCAGTTGCAGAATGACATGAACCAAACTCTGAAGAATGAACTTGCTTTCCATATTTTGAATACATGGAAAATGATGAACAAAATTACTGTGTTCCAAGGTGAATTATAGTACAATTGTTATGTACTTGTTTTCTGGGACACCTGAAAGTGCACACAAATTTTTCAGTTAATATGTCTTAGAGACTGCTAAAACCCGTTATGAAATAATTGCAAAAACTAATAAATTTTGGAAGTGCAAACTGTCTTAATTCATCAGCTGCTCTCGCTCATTCTCTCTAGACTGCTTCTGCCTTCACAAATGTATGAATACGAAAACAGATACCATTATGTGGAGCTTCTTTGATGTCTGCTTGTGATACCTTGCTGGGAGAAAGTGATCATAAATTAACGAAACAATGAATGAGCTGCTGAATTCTTCATATGTTATTAGATTTGCTGGTGGATGTTTAATGAAACAGCCTTTTGTTCTGTCACCAAGAGCTGATCAACAGAATCCAACAGGGCAGGACACTGAAAGTGTGCTGAAGTCATATTTGCTTTGCAAAGTAAACTGGATCTGCGTTAGTGGAGAAAATTCAACAAGTATAGACAATATTAAATTTTACTGTAAATTGATGTGGTTTACTAATTGGAAGTATGAAATCTTTCCAAAAGTATGGCATCATTAAACAAGAGATATATTAAATCTGACAGCCTGAAAAGCACAAAAAAGAATGAAAAGACCAGTTGTCAGGTAGTGAAAAGGAATTTTTTCAGAGCTGATTATGCAATAGCAAGGGTAACAAAAGGCCTGCAGACTTCCTTGTGAAATCAGTGGGAGCTGGGAGTACTTAATACCCTTCATGGGTCCTGACAAGTTTGTGGACTTTTTTTACCTCAAGGTTTTTTTCTGCTCTAGTAGAGCTTAGTGCCCTGGAAGCATTAGTCCACTTAACAGCTTTGTCTGCCGACCCCTATACTGTTGGAGATTAGATTTTCTAGTTTCTGTTGTGCCCAAGTGAGAAGTGAGAGTGAACTCCACAGTATATGTATATATTATATTACTGAATTACAACTGCTTTGTTGAAAAGGAGATGACAGTCAACTGGTTAGTTAGTGGATCTCGGAGCATGGATGCCTTCCTGCAAGATCTACATGAGAAGTTCATAGCAGGCTTGTCCCTTCTGTGATGAAGGCTGAATTTCATAATGTCAGATTTGGCTCCCTAATGAGTAGGCTCATCTGCTGTTTCCAACTAGTCCAGTTATTGCTTAGAAGAAAAAGGACAGATGGACAAGTAATAATAGCCTTCAAGTCTCAGTAAAGAACATCTGAGTAGAGTTAATGCACTGATGAAGTCTCACAAGATGCCATCACTAAAATCACTGTATGCTGACCGTCTCTGAACCTGGGTACTTTGCACATAAGTAATAGAATCACAGAATCAGCTAGGTTGGAAAAGACCTTTAAGATCGTCAAGTTCAACCATTGGCCCAGGACTGCCAAAACCACGACTAAAGCATATCACTGAGGGGCCCATCTACTGTTTTTTTGAACACTTCCAGGGACATTCTTGGGGATATGCTTTGTGGGTAAGGTATTAGTTGATTAGTGAAGTTACTAATTTCATTTCCCTGTCATAGACATGCACAGTAGCCTCTCCAAAGCCAAGGTTAACCTCTACATAACCTTCACATTGCCTTCTGCCACTTGAGTGTTACAAACTAGTCACCTGTGGGAACAGCTCAGAAAACATAAAGGTAAAATTAATTCTAATATATACTAGAAAAATTCTGATAGTGGCGATAGCTACTTACTCATTTTAATTAATATGGTGGCAAGAAATAAATTTGCTGGCAAGAGACACAGACTTACAGAAAGACTTTTCCTTTGAAAAAACACATTGTTTTTGAGACTTTATTATATGAGAAAGAAAGCTTCTGTCCAGGTTCTGTAGTCTTCAGTGCTTCTGAGTGATTCCATCTATTTATTTTTCTGATACAGAAAAATCACCTGCCCACCAACAGATAGAACATGTTAGCTACCTAGTAGAAAGCCAGCAGCAGTATCACTGATAAATTCACTGATAGCCTTGTACTACTGTATCACTGGTTAAGGAAGAAAGAAATATGGAAAGGAAAGAGATTATTTTAATGGAAAATATTGTGATCAATGTAAATCAAACTGAGGTGTTTATGCTATCTTTTTCTTTCTCAGTGTAAATGATTAGATTGAGCATATCTACTTTCTACTTGCATTTTAAGATGCTCATTTGACAAGTTTTTTTGTACTCTTACATAAAAAAAAGCATGTAACACACACATTAGCATAGCAGAGTAATTTTCCCAAATGTAATAACTCTGCAAATGATTATTTGCATTCTAGTGTACTGATTCGGAGAAAACTCCAGGAACAAACTTGCCAATGAAGTTTTCTAGTTGACAAGCAGGTATTCTTTATTACGGTGCCAGGAGACACGGGGGATAACTCCTCCTAACGTGTGTCCCCGTATTGCTACACAAGCAGTCCTTATATAGCTACCAAGCATACATACATATTCATGAGGCTACATATGGATTACATCGTTTTCCTGAAAGTTCCTTGCAAGCGTACAGAAAAAATGGTGAGGGTCTCTGGGGTCATTTACTTCTTCCAGCAATCTTCATCACTGCTGGCAGCCTTTGGAGTATGCGCAGTAGATGCTTATACCAGCTTAATCAGTTCGTTAACACCACAGACATAAAAGTCATCCTGTCCTACTAATCAGTTAGTTTAACCGCAGCCCATCCTGGACCCCTGCCTTTCCAGATACTCCCTATCCTGTTCTTCTAGCCTGATTTTCTTACATTCATTTTGTACTAAGATCATAAAGGCCTAAACTATGTCAACTACAGCAGTTTATCTTGTACAAGGATTCTCAGCATG
>JASSUY010017723.1:15137-39433 GCA_032466535.1 Forpus xanthops
CAGCATGTTCTCTAGCTGTACTCTACACTTCTCCCCTGTATATCATGCACCTCAGTAATTTTCCATTACTACTGTTAAAAAGCCATCAAACTTAACATTACTTAAAATTGATTCTAAAGGTTTATATTTTGATTTTGTAATTTTGTAAGCCCCCTTTGTCTCAGTACTCAGAGGCCTATTCAGGACAGAAGCCCCATTGTGGCAAGTGTTACCAACCACTGAAGATGATTAGAGGAACAGATTTTTGTTCCCCTGAGAACTACGTTGATTTAGCAGAGTTTTTCATGAGCTTGGTTCATGTCCTTAAGCCTTAGTTCTGGGATCTTTAGGAATGTGTACCCATAAATCAATTTTGTGTGGCCCTAAGCTGTTCAGCTGCAACACTGGAGCTAATTTTGAAAAAGATGTAAGAGTGAGTGCACCAGAAAATAATAGAAGAAGACATACATCACTGAGAGTGGAGGCATTCGGAATTAGAAATTACTGCTCCGAGGTGGTGTAGGCACTAGTGCTTTCCAGCTGGAGAGGGTTCCTGCCTGAGGTTTGCTGAGCAGGAGTGGTGTGCTGCCTGTTGTACCATGTTATGGTGCCAAGCTTTACGCCAGGCAATGCACTGTCATACTTGCTCTGTAAGGGAATAAGACTCAAAGATTTTATGGAAATGTTACACGGTACTGGTAGATAGAACCCCTGCTCCTCAGGCCTGGTCCTAGGAGCTGTCATCCACCTGTGGAGGTGATGATAGAGAACTCAGAGGTCCCACTCCCTCATTCCTGAGCAGAGCAGCTGTGACTCTTGCCCTCATCTAATTCTGTTCACTCAGCCAATGTGTGAAAATTTACTTTTCTTTCTAATGGGTTGATTTGCTCTTGGCTTCTAAAAAGACTCCTTCAGAAATTTGCTAGATCAACATTAAGAAATAAATGACATCATAGAAGTGAGCAGGCATATGCTCCCAGAAACTGCGCATGTGAAAATCAGAATGGAGGCAGGACACATCTAAAGTCTTAAGCAAAAAGTCTGTCACCCAAAAATAATGACTGTAGAAAAATTTACATTTTAATTTGCTTAAGATTCTTTTGTGAAAAATATCAATGTAGCCCACTCAGATCTTCCTGGACTTTTTCGTATGCTAATAGAATGATATCTCTGAAAGTGCCTGAAAAGCTGATTTTATAATCTGTCTTTATCTGACTAGCACAAAGTGTGTAGGCTCAGAAGTTAAAAATTCTCCAAGTAGTTACAGACCAATTGTGTTTGGACAACAATGTGAAACTTCATAGAAGTGGCTGGGAAAACCTAATGAGAGTCTCAGAGGAAAGCTGGAAGCACATTCCATTTTAATGCTTGAGAGGGGACACAGCAGAGCCAGAAAGTCTCATGAATGTAATGTGAAGGAAAGGAACAGTTTGTTATGAATCCAGAAACTGCCATCTCTTGCATTCACAGGCCCAGAAGAGAGATCAGTGGCTCAGCTGAACATCCAGATAGCCATTTTTTCTGCTTGGTGAACAGCTGCCCTTTCTGAACATGGCAAGCCTACAAAAAGCACTAGCACAATGTCAGAATGGCATGTTTTTCTAGCTCTTCTGTGCAAAGTATAGATGTGACAAGTAAAGGCATCAAAAAATGCATAATCGGAATTATTACGCAATTATTTGTGAGAACAGCTGTGTGAGTAAAATCATAATGGTCATCCTTTCAGCACTCTTGCCCAAGTAGCTGCATTATGGCATGCTGTAGAATGGGAGGAAGCTAAACTATGGGCTTGGCCGTGTGACACTCTGGGTAGGGATACTCCTGGGGTAAGGCAGCATGTGGATGCTGCTGCACGTCAGAATGTGAATGTGAGGAGACAACAGTATCTGGAGAGAAGGACCTGAGTGCACAAATGTAATATGGAGATTACCTTTCTGTGAAGAACTGAATTTTTGCCTAGGAATTCAGTTCTGCATTGTCCTCCTAACTTCCCTAGTTTGTCAAAAGTTGCTTTCCCATATTGTGCATAGGTGGTGCTTATACCACTAACTTATGCTTCTGACTTTGGTTGGCATGTTTTACCTAGAATCTGTCGTGTTTCATAGGGCAAAGAAAATGGGACTGTTATTCATATGTGAAGAATTAAAGACCCAGAATAGGAGAAAATCCTGTATAAAGCAGTAGTTAAAAGTCATTCCAGAAGGCTGCTTCTTTCCACTTTATCAATTTTTCCTTTTTTTTCTTTTTTTTTTAACTGCTGTAACAACAGAAATAAAGCTATTTGAAGACAGAGTTTCCTTTGTATATAAAACCTGAACATACTGCAGAAAACTGGTGCTTTAACACTCATTACAAAGGAGCATACTACAGCAGTGGACAGGCCTCCTTGTCTGCATTCATCTTTACCAGGGCAGAGTTTACCACCTCCAGCTTCATATCACCTCCCACCAGCTAGAACTTATTCCCCTTACTGTTTCCAGTCCTCCACTGTTGGACCATTGCCTATTTGTTCCAAGGAAAATCAGCTAGGTTACCTCAGATCACTGATTTTAACTCTTTGAATTACGTTAATTTATATTGCTTGAAACGAATTAGGGCATGCATACATGAATGGATCTGCTGCATGACTTGGATGAAAGCCGAGGGAGTGTTACAGGCAATTACCTAGAAAAGTGATATTTGTTTGCAGTCTGAGATACATGCATGCAATGATTCAGTAACTTCCTGAAGACTACCTTACTGATTTTTTCTTGATTCCTTAGGATTTAAAAATGGAGTTCAGATATATTGACTTGTGTGTAATGCTCTCTCAGTCCTACTGTGGACATTATAATCTTTTCACTGTAGTATAAAGGTGCAGAAGTTAGATATAAATAGACAGAACCTGTACATTTTATTGTTGTCATCTTACTAAGCAGTAGAATCAGTTTATGAAATTTCCATAAGCAGAAATAGTATCAAATTGTTCCCTTTTATTTAAAAGTAGAAAACTCTATAATGATCCCAGCCCCCTTTTTGTCTCTGTAAACCATTCTTTGGCTCACCTCAAGTGACAAGTGTTGTAGCATAATAAAAAGATTGCACAGAGAATTAGAATTATTTGCTTCTGGGTTTCATACCTAGAACACCAAGTGGGTGAATTTATCCACTTTGGTTTTTAGCACTACAGTTCACCCTAGACTCCTCAGAGCTGAAATTTTACATAAAGAAAGGAAATTATATCATAGTTTATTTGGCTAAGTCACAGAAGGTGATGATATCATATACACCGCCAGAACATTTTGTTCTCAGAGTCTCTTCTCTCCAGTTCAGTGCATAATTTCCTTTTCTCTCTGGTCCATCTTGTCAGAGCTGTGATAATATCCAGTAAACACCAGTAATCATTCATATCAGTTTCCTTGGTTTTTTTTTAAAAAAAAGAACATGTTGTGCTTAATATTTGCTTTAGGAAATGTTGTAGCCACCTATTGTGCTGTTTTATGTGCACTGAGCAAAACCACATGCCCAAATATGCAATTCAAATCTTCCCTGTCATATACCAAACATAGCATAGTGTCATGTTTTATCAAAGAAGATACTGTGTATATCACATAGAAAATTCATTCTGTCTTTGGAGCAGATTTTACAGCTGGGGATTCTCCCATCTCCCTGATCGTCTCCATGTACTGACATTAAAAAATAATAAGCAAAATCATCACCACCTGTGCTAGCTTGGTCATTATAATTTTGCGTGATTACAGAGGTGATTTCATAGTGGAGGCTGCTTTTTAGGCTGAAGTAATGTGAATGTCCACTACTGAGTCAGCTATAGCCAAGTTTGTTCTCATTTTTGTGAGATGAGAAATGGCATTTCTCACCTGGTAAAAAGTAGAAAATAAGCTGAGCAGCACCAGCATAGTAATAGAACCCAAATTTCCTCACTGCTAGTGGCAGATCAGTGAATGCTGTTGACTAAACCCCACAGCACTGTGACACAGGGACACCTACTGAGACCTTATTCACCATACAGTTCTCAGGTTCTTCTTGGAGACCTCCACTGAAAAAAACAGGAAAAAATCTATAGGAAAACCCTGGTCTGTTCCAGTAGTGTGACAATTGCCTTGGGTTTATCAAAGGCTCATAAATTTAATGAAATCAGTGTGGATACCTAGATACATAATTTTTAGTTAAGGAAATCTGCAAAGACTATCTTCTGCCCTTTATTCTCAGGAAGTAATGAAGCAGAAACATTCTGTAACAGTCATTCAGTGTTCTAGTGATCTTCGTATTGCTATGAGGAAAGGAGTAGATAGTGATAGTAGGGAAGAAAAGGCCTAAACATACACATTCCCTTGCTCAGCATGTTGGGAGTCCTTGCTGCTGGATTTCTGTTGTTCTGTCTACAGTATACATCATGCATTTCAGTTGTAATAACCATTTTCTTTCTTTTAAGACCGAAGAAGTGAGCACAGGATGGTTATTAACCAGGGAGCCTTGAGTGGCTGTACTGTTTTTTTTTTTTATAAGCTAGTGTAACGGGTTTGATTTAAGAAGTTCTAGAATTAATAGAAAAGCTGTTTTCCAAGGTTGGTAAAAAAGGAAGAGTTATCGCTAACAATAATTCTATACTGATGCTGGAAAAATTATTTTTTCTCTGTATACAGTCTAGGGGAAGAAAAGGATATTTTTGAACATAATTTGTGACAGAAATAGTTCTTACTGCACTGAAACTGTTGAGCAATAGGTTTGAAGGATTCTAGGGGGAAATCTTGGTTTGTGAGTCAGTTTGTATTAAATGAGCAGGTGAGTTTGGCCATGGTTCACAGCAGACATGAAATCTACCTTGGAAGGTGACAGCTCTGTTCTCTTTTTCCCAAGTACTAACTTGCTTATTCAGTTTTAACTAAGCACGTTATGAAAGTTCTCAGTGATGGTGTTTATGGTGTTTAGGAGGAAGAATTCTTTAGAGGCACATCATGCTTCTGGTTTTGGAAATGGAAATTATAAAACACAAAACAAAACAAAAAAACACCAGCAAATGAAAATCTCTATTTGTGGTAATAGGGTATTCTGGTAGCTGCAGCTGTAGTAAACTTGAGCAGAAGCTGAATGTTGCATGTACTCATAACCAAATTGATTTTTATAGAACAAGTACATGAAGAAAACAAGGAATATAAGCCTGACATAAACAGTAGGGACATATGATTATCGAGTTAGACACCTAGATAGTCACTGTCACTGTTGATGATGATATTTGGTAATAAAAGCTGTTACTTCCCAGCAAGAAGTTCAGATTAATAAAGTGCTACGAATTGACTTGACTTGACATATTTAGGAAATGTAAATTTTACAAGAAAATACCAAGTGAGCACAGTCAGTGTACAGTAGGTTCTGTTATTCTGGTTTTGAAATTATGAGTTTTCTCTGAATGATATGTAAGTATTTCTCAGTAGGATTTGAAAAAATTTTCTCTATTTTCCTGTTTGGGGAAATACTGACAGTTTCTCTACTCCAAAATGATGGAGCTGTTGCTCCAGCTATTTCTATGATTATTTATTCTGTAAAACCTTTGTAATTTAAGTGACTTTACCTTATCCTAAGGAACTAAAAAAAAACCCAAACCAAAACAACTCACTTCCACTAAAAACTGAGAGCCTGCTGAGTGTGACAGGCCACTGGAAAATGATAGAATATGGTTAAGGATAATTTAATTACAGGAAAAAAAAAAACCCAAAACAGCAAAACACTCACTTATACTGAACTAAGTGAAGAAAAGAAAGCCAAAGAAACTTTAAAGGGAAAAGCAATCCCCAAAACATGCCTCCCCAATTTTAGTTCAGTGCTATGAATTCTTTCCTGCATATTTTGCATGGTTCTAGTGCAATCTGAACAACACAGATAATACGAGAATTTAGAATCAAATGGAATGCGGCAAACACATTGGCTACTGTCACTGACGTCAATAGGCAGCTATCTCTGCTCTGTACTTTGCAAGTATTTTCTATTGATCCATGGTTTGCACAGCATCTGTTATTGTAGAGGATACGTTGTTTGATTGCATTTATTGATCAAACTGTAATTTTGTGCTTGGTTGTTTAGCAGCGGGATTAGGTTCATTGTGTTTCATTGGTGGATTTTTTTGTTTATTTTGTTTGGTTTTGGTTTTTTTTTGGGGGGGGGTAGTGTTTTGAGTTTAGAGTGTTTTTTAATGTGTACATCTGACAATAGATAGTCCATACACAACTGTGTTGAGTGCTGGTGGATATTGCTTGCTTCTGAGGCTCCTGTAGCTATCAGCTGGAGATAAATCACATGCTTTACACGTGGGCTGGGTCAGCCACTAGAAATGAAAGTGGAGCTGTTTGTTCTCATTTAATTTTGCAGCAGTGTCATGGATTTTGTTCAGATTTATGGGAGAGTGCCTAGACTAAACAGCTGGCATTGCAAGCAGCAGAAGTCACTCTCTACTCAGTTCTTTTTGTATTAGAACCGTCTATTATCCCTCTACAGTGAGTTTAGTAACTGCCATAATTTTCAGCTACAGATTCTCATAAAAGGCATGTTATTTTTTAAAAGAGAAATATGTTTTCTTCTACCTGGACCTCACAAATCTATTAGCAAAACCTTCCATTAGCTGCAGGAGGAGTTTCCTTTATTTTGTACAAGTTCCTTCCTAATCTTTTAGGTAATTAACTGTAATTATGCTGCTATGTAATTACAGTGTACATATTCTAGCTATTCTGAATTCTGACTTCATGCAGCAGTTATTCTAGCTTGCAGTAGATGACTGTCCTGTGGTGCTGCTTGGCTCTGAAGTAGTGCTTTGTGTGGTAGCCACCTTTTGGGGCACATTTGTTGAAATGTAGGGAGAATTATTCCTTAAAATAAACGTTCATTTTATCCTAAGGATATTTCCTTTGCAGTCTTTCAGCTTTATTGCTTCTTTTATTAGCAGCTTTGCAAGCTGTTTTACTTAGTCATGGAAGAGGACTTTTTGGGAATGGAGGTAGGGCTTATTTTGCTTTTTATTAACAAACCTAATGCTATTATTCTTACATGGGTATAGGCTTATTTGTGGGGACAGGCTCTGCCCCACAGGTGTTTTTTAGCTGCCAACCTTGCTGGACAGATGTTTTCAGGATAATTACTGTCAGAGGTCTGCAGTTGGTTGTACAACCTTTGTCATAATGGTTCATTTTATAAGTGTCCTGGGAGATGCTCTCCCATCCCTGCCAGCTGAACTTTCCTGATCTGCCACATGGAACTGACCTGGAATTTTCACATCAACATATTTTTGTGTTCATTTCTTGATATATCACACTGTGAACTTCAGAACACAATGGAAGAATTCCAGAAACCACAAGAGAGATCACAAGGGCAGGGCAGCATTTCTTGTGGTGCTTCAGTATGTTTGCAATATCAACTGGAATCAAGTGGAACTGAAATAACAAATTTGTCCAAAATTCTGAACCTTCCAATTTAATTTTAATTGCTTTTATCTCTCAGATACTTTTCTGTCATCTGCAGGATGGTCCCAGGTGGAACTGATTCATCTGTTTCCTTCCAGTGTGCGCAATAATTCCTATTTCCCTAATATATTTCTCCCCACTCAGCCTCTACTGTCACTTTTCAGATGATGAAATGCTATTTATCTGAAATATATGCATGAGATATTTGTGGAAGAGAAAATATTAAATATTTTCCTTCAAATTCTAGATAGAAGTCAAATATTCTGTCTTATTATGAGAAGTGGAGAAGGACTATAAACATGCAATTAGAAGATGAAATTCTAGTACACATTCACCTTGTCTCTTTGTCCCTGACACAAGGGTGAAAGAAACTAGCTTGAATGAGGCCAGAAGTTCTCAGCTGAGGTCTGACAACCTATTTGTATTTCTGCTGTCTTGAGGTCCATGTAGAAGCAAAGTAGTCCATGGTTGGTTCATAATCCTTCAAATGGATATTGCTATCTACTGCAATTAAGAAGAGTTCCCAGGCCAGTCTGCTCGGGTCTGAGACGAATGTAAAATGGGAAAACCAAAAAAACATCTTCAAAGATTCCCCATTCTTTTTTCTCCAATAGGTTAATAATAAAATACATAAACTGTCTAAGTAATAATCCTGTTATAGTCAGTCCTGTTTGGACCATGTATTCCTTTGGACAGCAGCCACGTCACATAGTATATCTGCAACATAAAATCATCCCAAAGGGTGGAGACTGCCTAGGGCTAAGTGTGGGAAAGCAGCATTCACAGCCCAGAAGAGCTTCTACTAATTCCATTCCTTTATTCTTTCAATCAAATAGCTGCTACATTCTGTTGAATGTAGTTTGGCCGTGAAACATTAAGAAAGTTTACTGTAGCATTTCAGCCTAGGGTAGAGAGCTGTTTGCTAGCGCTGAAGTGTCCTAAACCTTCCAGGCAACATATTACAGTTGAGTCAGTTTTCCTAATCTTGTCGTTGGCTCTGCAAGATGTAAATGTGTCAGTAAATAAAGAGTTTGGCCAGCATGCAAGGAACATGCCTGGACAATCCAGCACAGTTACACATGTGACACATGGTGTAGGTGTGAAAACTCAGTATTTGCATCCGTTCTAGCAGCAGTTCTGGACCACCTCCTTTCTTCCTATGCCTACGAGGTATTTGACTAAACTATTGTAGTGCTTTACTCTGTGCCACTTTGAAATCTAACTCTCCCTGGAGGCATAAATTAAGTCAGTGTAGCCTTGAGATATACATAAGGTCATATGAGTTTAGATCCTATATAAGTCCAATCAAACAGATATTTGATTGAAGAAATTAAGGAATTGAATTAGTAGAAGCTCTTCTGTGCTGTGGCTATTGCTGTCCCACCTAAAGGCTGCTGTATTTGTTTTGGCCTAGACATGCCTGGGGCATGTTCAGTGAACATCATTCATTTGATCAAAATGCTGTAGTGCTTATGCGTATGATACGAGAAGCCAGTACTTAACGAGGTGTTGCTGATTCATAGACCTGTCAGATAAGAGCAGTATTCAGAGAGGACAAATAACTGACCTGCTTTGCCGACTTGAATACAAAGTTAGTGTTCAGTAGGACTGTGTGGGCTCAGTGTGTTTACTGAAAAATAAGGTAGATTATCTTATGAAGAAAGAAATATGGAGCTTTGAAGTCTGGCAACATAAGCTTCAAGTTACTTACGGGATCAGCAAAATGAGGAGTTTGGAGGACTCTCTTATTTGTATTTTTCTGTTTTCATTTAATCTAGTTGTAAATTCTGTAAATTGTGAGTAAAACATATTAGTGCATGGGATGATTTGACGTGCGTCACAGGAACTGTTAGCAGTCATCTCCATGCTGCATTGGAGAAAAGACCACCTTGGCCAAAGAAGCAGGAGAGCTGGAATCTGAGCCAGTGATAGAACCAAAATCATAGAATAAACATGTCTTCAAATGTTATGGAGGATGCCTAAAATTTGTCTAGGGTGGTTGGGCCTTCCTCTAAAAGCTATCTTGCAGCAGACTGATTAATATAGACATGCTTCTAGGTATCTATCTTCTTTTTGCTGTGGAGACAAATCAGTTTCTTTATAACACCTTCTGATATTTCACACAGCCAAAGATTATGACAGGATGAAATGCTTCTCTGTATTTAATTATCATGTTTTTAATTTGAATTTATCAGGAGACTGGTTGAGTAGAGTCTGCAAAATTGTCAGGCAAATGAATCTTCTAAAAATAAAATGCTGTTAGCAAGATATTCAGCATGCATAAGATGGAGTTTATAAATAGGTTTAGGAAGAATTGAGCTGGTTATAAAATAAATCAAAGTTGGATTTTTAGGGATATGGCCACATTTCAAATTTATTTTAAATGAGCCTAAATCCTGACTGTGGAGATTTTGACTCATTCTTTCTATATTCTCCAGAGCTCTATAATAAATGGACAATATGAAAACCATGTGTGCTAGAAAGCAGGCATAGAGCTGTCTGCCAGCAGGAATCAAGTAGTCTCAATCACCCAACAGTTTGTTTTTTGTTACTCAGGAATGTCATCCATGGCCTCTCAAGGAGAAGTGCACATGTGAGTGGTGATGGGCCACAGGCATCAGTCACCTGGGTTGTGGTTCAGGACAGGATGGTTTTGCAATGCCAGCTGCAGTAGGGACCATGCCTGGTGAAGGATGCTGTGAGAATAAGGAGCAGTTGGCAGAGAGATGGATTTGGTGCAAACCCACTCCTGAGAGTGGTGCAAGCAGTCCTGAGGCAGCAGTTTCTAAAGTAATGGGAAATTTCCTCAAATAAAAATTTACCTTTGAGGATATGGAGATGATTCCCTATAAATGTTGTTCTTGACATACCATCAAGGGAAAGAAAAAAGTACCTAAAGCTGAAAACAAATCAGAAGAAAAAGGTGTCTCTTTTCATGCTTATTGTATTTGAGGTACCTATTTTCAGTCTCAAGTGATATATTTAATGAAAATTATTTTTAAAACCTGCAAAGAATGAAACAAAGAACAAAAAGGATATACATCTCTTTCATTGCTTTCAGATTTCTTTTTTGGCATGCTACTTTCTGTTACTTTAATTCACATTTTGCTACCATATTGCAAGCAGTGCTTACAGCCAGCCTTTACTGTAATAAACAAGAAATAATCTTATTATAAGTTCTACTTAAGAACATGCATATTTCATCTGACTACTTCACAATGCAAAAAACCATTTCACAGATCTGCATCATTTCTGTTATTTAAGAACTTGATTGGGATGTCAAGAGCCTAGCTTGATTCCAGAAGCTTAATCTTCATGCACTAATATGTTCGGGAATTGCTGTTCTATTTTCTGACTTACTGGTCAGGACTGGAGACCATGGGAAATGCCTAATTTTTACAAAACCCCTTAATTTTAAGCTGTAGAGCAAGTCTCTTTTTGACTCTTCCCCCTGATCAGAATATTTCCTTTCCAGGAACAAACTTCATAGAAATGGGGAAGTCACCTTGGTTTAAATTACACATGATTACATGTTATTTTTATGGAATGAAGCAAACTGCCAAGGGTCACTAGGCTTGAGCAGATCAAGGGAACCTGAGTGATCACTTAAGAATGATGTGTTTAGACTTTTATGTAATATTGCATCTGCTGCTCTTAAATACTGTTCTCCTGACTGCAAAAAAATTCCTTGTCAAGGAAAGATTGTCCTTTTTTATCAAGCATTTCTTGTTTGTATGGCTTCTTAAAGGTAAGCTGAAAGTGAACTGAGAGAGCTATCATTTTCATTCTAAAAAGTGAAGGCTTTTGAGTATTTGGGTTTACTAATAGTAAAAGTACAGACAATTATTGCCTTTTAGAATCCCGCTTAGCATCTTATTCTATGATGAGTGGATAATGATCAGTGTAATCACTGTGTGGTGGCCTATGTGTAAATGATGCATGGTAGATTACAGTATGTGTCAAACCTGATGGGAAAGGGAAAAAGAATTTTTCTGAGTGAAGACTTTGCTGGGAACACTAACATTTATGTTGAGGCACAGACTAGTTCTGCTAAAGGCAGATATTTTAAGGCATTATTTTAAAACAAAGCTACCTCAGCACTCAGCACTGGTTTCATCATTTTTAGTAGATGGTAAAAAAGATGAGATGTTAGAGAGCTTGACATTAGAAATTTTGCATGAAAAGCAGTCATAAATTCTGTAGTTGTTTGTTTTCTATGTACTTGCTAATCCCCTGGATTTTCTTGCTGCCTTTGCTATGCTGACCCTCCAGGTTCACCAAGATGCATACTGGCTCACTGAAAATATCAGACAAATATCAGCGTATGCTGGAGCACTTTCTTATAGGTCCAGATTCCTCCTCTGAGCTAACAGCTGTTGTTCTGAAGTATGTTTAATGCCTCACACATTTGAATTGATATATGCTAAGAAGTATGGAAAAAATTCAGAACTGTGACAGCAACAAATAGCTCTTAATTCAGTGAAAGTGATTTAGAGCTAACAGTGAAACTGTGACTATTACTGTTACTGGTGCTTTGGAGTTGTGGAGTTGTACCACTTTTGAGTGGTACTTAAGGGTGGCATAAAGTCGGAAGGGGTTGCCTGACCATTGCAGCCACAAAGTGTGACGTGTTGCATCATATGGAAGGGTCTGATGTATATTATAAGGTCCTTATTTCCAGCTCTGTGACTGAATTTTGGCTGTTTGAAAATGGATACGAGAGTGTATTGCTGAGTGGAGCTTGTGGTGAAGCAGCAGCCTCTCAATGACAGATACAAACTTAAATGTAGTTCAGTGGCACAGGCAACCCACAATCTGATTCATAGCTACTGTCAGCTTTCAGCTGGTGGGTTCCACGTCCAGCTCATGAAAAGCTGCCATTTGTCTTGCTGCACTGAGCTGGGCTCTGAATTTTTGCAAACATAGCGTTTGTTCTGTGTTTCTCACTCTCTGCCTTTTGCTTTTGCAAGGAATGGTAGTTAAAGATGCACCTTGCCTGTCTTGCCAGTTAAGACTTCCCATTGTTTCCAACTCCTTGTCATAGATGGTAGTGATTTGTTTTTGGAGGTGAATCCTTTAGGTGCCAGGTTCCTTTTTATTAGGTTCTCCCATAAATATTTTGCCTGGTTTACTTCTTATAATCAGTTACTTTTTCGACTCCTGTTACAAGTTTGCTTACTTTTTGTAGGAGATTTATCTCTAGACTAAAGGTCATACTGTGGATTATCTTCTAGACCCAAAATAGCTGATTTTAACACATATTCTTTTTTCCTTTTTTTTCAAATAAATCCTTCTATTTCTCTATAGCAGTGCCTTTTACTAAAGAGAGCTATTGCTGTGCTCCCTTGTTCTGGCACTTTGTTAGAAATGTGCCTAGCACACAAAAGCAATGGCTTACTGAGCTTTCATCAGTTCTTAGCCAATTTCAAAATTAGGATCAGTATCTTATTTGGAGCTCTGTGATTCAGTTCAGATCTCTCTGATTCTCAAGGGGAGGCTGCTCACAAGGGGAAAACCTCAGTTTTCATACAGACTTGTCTTCAAATCCCTACATAAAACATTAACTTAAAAGAACAGCCTTGTAACTGGGAAGGGATATGAATTGTCTGTAACCTGCTAGAGAGTTTAAAATACAGTACCATATAAGAAGGAAGGCCAGATGTCTTCCTTTTCTCATAAGGTTCTGTTTAGACATTTGTAGAATTCCTTTGTTTTTGAACAGTTTCATCATATCTTTGTTTCGATAGGTCTACTTCATCATTGGTACATGGATCAGACATAATGTTACCAAAAGCCTACTCGCATGCAATAGACCTGTGTTTCTAAAATGGAGCTATTTCTGATTCTTTCAAAGATATTAGCAAATTCTATACCATATTGAGTGCCCTTGGCTGCAGGTAAAGAATTCAACAGCTTGTGGGTGTGCTAATTAGAGCTAATAATAACTTCAGTGACCTGCCTTGGCTTTAAAATGCCTGACAGAAATTACCCTGTCCTTGAAAGGCAGAGATTTTGTTTCTGTGCACATCTGATGGGGGACGCTCATGCCTTCATTTTTTTGTTTAGTGATCACACAATTAACTAAGTGGTTGCTTGTGTGTGAATGAAAGAGAAGTGGGTGGTGTTGAGGAATCGAGAGGAAAACAGGCAAAGAGATCTCTCAGAAATACTACACCAGAATTTCATTAATAGAAGAATTTCTCTTGCAGGCTAAACAGCCTTGGCAAAACCAGAATTCGTAATAGGAAAGCAATTAGAGTGGGAATTGGATTAGTCATAATTAAGCCTTTTCTCTCTAATTTTGCTACTTTTTCCATGGTTAGTTTGCTGAAATATGTACAGAGGGGCTGAGGATAATGCAGGCTTTAATCTGAGCAAATACCCAAAAAGCTCCAAGGTATGAGATTTTTATTTTATCTGGCTGATAAGTTGCTGATGGTGCAGAAAACAATTGTGTTGTTAGTGAGATTGCCCTTGACCTTTCTAATGTGGATGTTATTAACACTAGCCAGAAAAAAAATTAAGTACAATTGTTGTTGAACTGTTATTGGAATGATAAATCAAGGGGGTTTCTGGCTTCTGTTTCTGTTGAGGGGACACACAGATATAGAGATGACACTCAGAGGTTAGGGTCTGCAGTTCCTAACCTTGACATTTGGCTTCAGCACTGCCTGGGCAACTCTAAGCAGACTTTGTCCCCATCTTGCTGCCACCTTATGCCTGACCTCCTGTAGTCCCCATCATTGTCCCAGTACAGCAGGTCGTGCAGCTGCACAGTGAACAAGATCAGGGAGCTGATCCAGCTAAAAGCAGGATTGCCAGGAAAATGTAAGACTATTTTTTACTGTATCAATTCCCATGCTGTTTTGCTGCAAACAAGCTATACAGGCACAATGGAGAGGCCTATGAAATACCTGCAACAGTGACCAGAGACAAGGTCTTCTTAAATTATTAATGTCACTAAGCATATGAAAAGCTACAGACTTTCCCTTTGACTTTCAAATGTTTGCCGTCAATCAACACTGGTTAGTATAAAAAACAAGAAAACAAGCATTGAGGCCTTGATTTTCCTCAGAGCTGGACAGATGTAGAATGTCACCCCTTCTCTTCTGTTGATATAAATATTGTGTTTTCTTTTAGATTCTTATTTGGCTTAACTCATGTCCTTAGTCTCATTTTGGTTACACTGTTAAAGGGCATTCAAAAAATCTGAGAAAAGACTGTCTGCATTTGATTGCCTTATTCCTATCAGTTAAGCTTGCTCAGGAACATAGCTATGGGCTGAGGAATTAACTTGCTGTACAGCAAGAGGGAAGATGTTAGTTTACTGTGTTTTCCAACTACTCCTACTATCGAAGAAACATCTCAAATTCACATGTCTCCTGCATCACTGCTACATCCTTTAACATTAACCTCTGGGCATGCAGAATAACCTGGCTCTGGTTTCTCTTCTTTTGGGGACCCAACAAAGGTGGCTTAACTTTTCCCAGCTCTTCAAAGAAGGGACTGTCTCTATCTGTTCTAGTTGCAGTGGCATAAAACATTGTAATGCGTGTTTTAGATGAAACATATAAATCTTCTGTTTGGAGGGCAAGTTTATTACTTTTTACAAATGTCCCTAGCTGTATTTACTAGAGCCATAGTAAGAAAAAAGGCATTGCTACATAGCAGCCCATTCTCGTTTGATTAACAAGCCATTAAAAATCCGAGAATTATCCTTAAACAATACTAAATGTGTTAACTACAAAGCACCCTATATAGTTACAGAAAACAGATGAAATAGCAGTTATTTTAGGTGGGTCTTAGAAATTTTCTACACCTGAAGGACATGTAGATTCTTTGATTTTTGGCTCAGGCTTATTTGGGCAAGGATAGGGCTACTGACAACAGTGATGAGCGGGGGTTTTGATTAGTTCTGGTTGGTCTGATGTTTTGGGTTTTCTGAGAAACTCCTTTCTGAGTCTTGACCATGTTTTTAGGTTGTCGTGGTTGTTACAGGTTGTTGCTGAGGCCAGGACACAGGTGATTTTGAGCATCTAAATGAGCATGTAGGCTCACATTCTTGACATATGAGAGCTACCCAGTGAATTAGCCAGCTCATGAATGTCAAAACAGCCCCATTTTGCCTCTATGGTCTAGACCATATCCTCAAAGTGGCAGAAGCTAATTACTTCAGTGTATCAATATTGCGTGTACACCTGGCCTCAACATATTTTTGTGTAACTCATCAGCAGCATGTGCAAAGTGTATTTTAGTGTATGTACATTTGAATGACAGCAAGGCTTGCCAGCAGAGGCAAGAGACAAACCAATGTAGCTGGCAAAAACTGGCAGGTTGTTGGCAGTGCTGGCATATTTAGGTGTGAAGGAGATGTAACAAACTTGAAGATGGGTGCAGACTGAAAACAATTGACTTCAGCCCTAATTTAAGTGTGCTAGTTAAGCTAAGAGGAAGAAACAGCTGACAATTGTAGCAGGTCAACAAGCTATGGGCAGCCCAAGTGATGTACAGGCAACATACTATTTTCTCATAGGGCTGACACTATTTCATTCTCCTAGAAGATGGTATTGTGTGAGTACCTCACTGTCAGCAGGACAGTGAGATTTTTGGCTCTCTCAGTAGCAAAGCTTTCCAGTGTGACTGTTTATTTTTTTCAATAAGGTTCTGAATGCAGAAAACCAATAAGAAAGTAAATAAAAATCATTAATTTAAAGGCAGTCCTGTACCTTTAAGAAGTATGGCTTGTGAATGTTTTACATTTATGATGAAAAGTGCTAACAGTGGTTGGAAGACCACTATTCTGTTCTAATGATCCAACTTTTTACTGGCCAAAGTTGAATTGATTTCCATAGCTACTCTCCTTCCTTGTGCGTCAGCTCCTTTCTGTGATGACAGGAATCAAGAGACTCCAAACACCCTTGTAAATCAGCTGGTAGGAAATGCTGAGCTACAAACTAAGAACTCTGTGTGTGTGACAAGCACTATTACAGCAGTCTCTTGCATACTGAGCTGTCCAGAAAGCCAACCATATCCTGGGCTGCATCAAAAGGAGCGTGACCAGCAGGTTGAAGGAAGTGATCCTGCCCCTCTGCTCTCATGGGACCTCACTTGGAGTATTGTGTGCAGTTCTGGTGTCTTCAACATAAAAAGGACATGGAACTGTTGGAACAAGTGCAAAGGAGGGCCACGAGGATGATCAGGGGACTGGAGCACCTCCTGTATAAAGATAGGATGGTAGAGTTGGGGCTGTTCAGCCTGGAGAAGAGAAGGCTGTGTGGAGACCTCAGAGCAGCCTTCCAGTACCTGAACGGGGCCTATAGGGATGCTGGGGAGGGACTCTTCTTGAGGGACTGTAGTGAGAGAACAAGAGGTAACAGGTTCAAACTTAACCAGGGGAAGTTTTGATTGGATATAAGGAAGAAGTTCTTTCCTGTAAGGGTGGTGAGGCACTGGAATGGGTTGCCCAGGGCAGTTGTGAATGCTCCATCACAGGCAGTGTTCAAGGCCAGGTTGGACAGAGCCTTGGGTGGCATGGTTTAGTGGGAGGTGTCCCTGCCCCTGGCAAGGGGGTTGGAACTTGATGATCTTAAGGTCCTTTCCAACCCTAACTATTCTATGGTTTCTATGATTTATGAACATACAATATACAATCAACCTAGAAATTTCTAGGCAGTGCCAGCTCACAGAAAAAACATGGGGAAATCTACTACCAGCTTTAATGAAATTTGATTTTACTTAGAATAATTTCAATGAGAATTAATTTTACTCAAGTTAAAATCAAAGTTGCCCAAGGAAGTTGGGAATGCTCCATCCCTGGCGGTGTTCAAGGCCAGGCTGGACATAGCCTTGGGTGGCATGGTTTAGTGGGAGGTATCCCTGCCCATGCAGAGGGGTTGGAACTAGATGATCTTAAGGTCTTTTCCAACCCTAACTATTCTATGATTCTATGAAATAAAGTAATATCTGAAACACACAATCTTCCATCTGGAAATTTTAGGGATACAGAAAGTTCTGTAGTACAACAGTTTTGTGGCTGTGTTTACTTTGTAAAACAGTACTACAGGTAGTCAGTAGCTGAATTGTTATTTAGAGTAGATATCTGAGTAGCTGTAAGAGAAATCTTTAATCACTCATTAAAAACCTAAAGAGGAGATGAGAAGCAGTATTGTGCTGGAGTTGCGGAGTGCTAAATGCTGATCTGATGCCTGTGAGAAGTCCTTCCAAGCCTAGAGTACCAAGTCCCTGAGTGGATGCAGTGTAACTCTCAGATAGTTCAGTTCCCCTCTGCACATGAGGGTTATCATATTCAAAGTATTCAAAGCCAGAAGCATCTGAGGCTTTTTTCTTCTGTTGTTGTTTGGTTGGTTTTTTGTTTTGTTTGTTTTGTTTTTTTAAGCCAGTTTAAGAACTAACATTGCTACTTGATAGATGGAAAGTAACTAATAAATGTTTCTGCTCCATATCAGCTATATGATGGTATTCAAGGGAGCAATACTGTGCTTAAATGAATGGCTCAATACATGTTAAGGTTATGCAGGTATCCTCAATGGAATTTTTGACAAGCACTTAATGTATTGTGAAGATGAAAATTTTTTTTTGTGGATATACAATCTTCATAAACTGGACTAGAAAGAGACATAGAAAAGGGCACAGAACTGTTAGAGAAAAACCAAACAAATCTAATGTGCAAACCTTGTGAATCTAATATAATTCCAGATATGAGTTTGGGAGAAGGGAGGTGCAAAGATTCCTCCTGGTTGGAATAACTCCTGCTTTTATTTTTATTCTCTAATAATCTCTATGGTAATCGTCTTTGTTTCTGCTACCTAAAATTCCATATAGAAGATACAGTGTAACCAGCAACCCTTCCCATTGCCACTTAACCTGAGCTATGATTTAGGGAAATTAAAACAGGAAGCAGCACAACTGTCTGCTTTGGGGCTGCATCAAAGACTAAGTTTTGTCTGTTTGCTTCAGTTAAGAATTTCTGTTGCATTCCTTGGAAACACAGACACTACTAAGTCATTGGGTGCTGAGACACATTCCTGGGCTGAAGTTTATTAGAAATGTTCCTTTAAATTAACGTATTAAAGTAAGAGATTATGTAATGGTCATTTAGCATGAGAAGGGTCCAAGGTATGCATGAGGATCATGTGGAACTCTTCTCTCCAGGAAAGAGTGCAGGCATTGCTGTTGGGGTAGAGGTAGAGTTCTGGCAGAGAAAAGGCACATGTAGTTCTTGGAAAGAGTGAATCCTAAATGTATCTTTGCCCCAGGAAATTGTGGAAATCTCCAGTGCTCTCCGTAGGACGCACTATTCTACTGGTGTAGAATGAAGGCTGAAGGCCACTAATTCACATGTAGTAAGCAAATCTCATATTTAGAGTGCATTGTATATATATTTGATGGTATTTGAAATGTTATCTATTGCCCAGAAAAATACTTTCAGTGTTTCTGTTTTCTATATGTACCTTGGTGTGCCCTAGAGAGCAATATGTACAGGTCAGCTGGGGCCATTCACTATTGTCCTTTTGGTGAAGGCAATGCACATATGCTCTCACTGTTGTATTGCAAAGTATGTTGTATGCAAGCAAGCTTGGGGATAATGAAGTGGCTATTACCCAGTATGTATAAAGATGGCAGAATTACAATCCTAGTAGTCAATGAAACACAGAGGAGCAATTTCAGCACTGTGCAGTAACATTATTTGGTTTAGGAACCTTTTGAGAGCCTCATTGGGCAAGCTATAGACAAAGATTTCTGATACAAACACCTCATTTTAGTATCTCAGCTTTCATGGCTTTTTGATGTCATCTGCTAAGCAAGGAATGATATGTTATGTTCCTTACAAAAAAATGTTCGCTATTGAAACAACAAGATTTAATTTCTATTCCCAATGAAGCAGAAGGTAAGCATGATGGGTAGAGAACACAGTAGAGTCTTAGATGATGTGCCAGCTGTCTGAGTAGTTTCTGGCCCAGCAGAGGTCCAGCCACCAATGCTTTAAGCAGGTATCTGAGTTTTTATATTAATATTCTAAGTTCCCTTTTTCTTTTTAAGTCTAGACTCCAATTTTACAACCTGCCCTGCTCATATCTGCAGTAAGGGAAGAGCAGGCCAGAGAATTAACTGTCGTTTAGTCACAGTTCCCTCTGTCTGGTCTGGAAGGAGGAATGCATCCTGTCCATTCAACTCTGTACTGCCTCTTGAATAAAACATATATGAAAGCATATATGCTTTGGGGTTACTTTCAAGTGTTCTGTTAGTTTTTCAGTATAGTTTTTTATTAGTATAACTAAGGAGCATGCACACCTCTCCCGCACCAGTCTGACGGAAACCCCAATTTCAGTGGCTTTTGGAGATAGGCAAACATGGAGTTAAACCTTAATTGATGTCCTCTACCATCCCTTATGACCCATTGTTGCTTGAAATGAGAAGAGTGGTGCTTGAAAGACAATAAAATTCTTCAGCCAGACACTACAGGTTATCCTCAGACTGAAATGCATAAAGTAGAACCACAAATGATTTAAAATACAGAAGATTTTAAAATGAAAAAATTAATCTCAGCAGTTTTTCTATATATTTGCTAACAAAGCTAGCATGAAAATACAAGAAACCATGCCAGTGTAGCAGAATGCTATGAGACTTGTCAACTCCAATGGCAAAGCAATATAAAACGTGTATACTTTTCTTTCTGTCCCTGGACCTGCTGTGACATCATCTCCCCCATGGGTCAGTACCTTCCTCTGTAAGTAGTCTTCATCAGTTTCACTTACTGAGTAAAGCAGTCTGCAAAATTAGAAAATGGTATTAGGATCAACTAGTTCAAAATATCCAAAATTTTGAGGGTTTCTCTAATAAAAATTGGTATCTCAAATGGGACATGGTAGTTTTATTGCAGAGCAACATGTTCAGACACCTTCTTCACTCATATTCAGTATTTCTGGATTGATTTTTTGTCATTTCCATTATGTTATTTACCTGATGGCAATTTGTTGCATTTGGAGTCACACCATGAGGTCTGGAGGGCACATAGGTGCCCAAATATAAATACTGTTGTTGATAAAAGACTAAAATGGATTTTACTGGACTGGGAAAGCAAATTGGAAAGGGCAAGAGAATATCTGTGAGTACTTTTAAGCAACAGCTCCCATTTCCACAACCATGATGCAACCATGTTGTATTGGAAGCATTTCAGCACCAGCAAAAGCTTCAGTTGTCTAATCATAATGAGTGAGCATAAGGTTGTGCAATCCTGTGTGGTTTATGCTTCCCGAGAATATTAGCAACTGTAGCATGTTTGCTTTTTAAATTGAAAGGAACAAGCAAGAAGGACATCACGGTAATAGCACTTAAACCCCAGTGCATTTCTATAGAAGCCTGTGACGTATGGCAGTGGTAATTTTTTTACTTGGAACACAGGCATTAAGGTTTTTTTTCTTTTTCTCAAGAATTGTATTTCGCATTTGGCCTACTGCCAAAACAGTGAACTTTATCACCCAGTCTTGGCATGTGCAGATAGATGGCCCCTTCTGTCTCTTTTGCCAGTTACTGCTTGTGTTGCCAGGAAATCTTAATCATGCTGCTTGGAAGTGGCTGCTGTCCCTCTGCCTGCTGCCAAGCTATTCTACTGTATAAGCAGTCTGACTTAGGTACAGAAAGCAGTCTTATCTCTAGGTAAAATATAGGAAAAAAAGGTCACTGTGCTAAGGCCACCCTAGGGGACCATATGGCGTTACAAGCTACATCATCAATATTGCACTGCTGTTGAAGCAACACTATTATTAATCCTGAAGCTTCATAGGGATTGGGCATAACTATGTTTTGCGGTATGGAATGTGCAATATAAACTATAGCGAGCCACAAAATAAATACAAAAGAGAAAATATTCACTTTAATAATGAATGTGTTTATTGATACTTTCCATTAAAACTATATATATTAAAATCACAACTATAACCTTCTTTAGTTTGAGAGGAAAAGGAAGAAAATCAGTTAAGCAATTAGATTTCACTGCCACATTATCAGAAAATGTTCTGTATGTTCATGTTTCTAAAGTGCTGGATGAGTTCAACGACTATTCATGCAGTAGCCAACAGAATGTAAGTAAAGTGAATATCAATTGAAGCTCCTCATTAAGAAGTTCAGTCACTTGGATTAGTAGAAATATTGATATTTGTTTCATGTGTAGGTAGTTCTTTTATTGATCGAGTTCCTGTTGTTGTCTGCTTACAGGGGATAAAGCAAAGGGTCTTCAGTTCCTTAGTCCACAGTTATATTTTGGACTCTTTGGTGAAAATTTATGCCTGAAATCCTATTTGTAGATTTTTCCAGGTGCCAAAAGGAAGAATAGCTGGCTTAGGTATTAGAGTTTTTGATAGAATTCTGAGACTTCTGAGAGCATTGCAAATGCTGTGTACTCATACTGTGTTTCTGAAACACAGCCACTCAGAAATGCATCTGTAGAAATTTTCCTAATAGCATAAATAGCTCACTAGTGTAATTTGTTAGTACCTAACATCCTGCCTTTCAGCTTCCAGGACTTCATGGACCAGTGTTTTGGTATGTGATAAAGTATAGCTCCTGAATTCCTGTTTCAATGACCCAACTAGAAGTGACCTGAATTTCAGGTCAGTGGTGATGCACAAACTCCACTGAAGTAAATTATGTATACCAGTGGTTTTTAGCCTTGTTTCCATAGGCTGTAATCATGATATATTTGTGCATATGAAGAAGAGGGGGAGAAAGAGAATAATTCTTTTTATTATTTTTTTAGCCAATTGAAATCCAATTTAAAGAGAGAAATAGTTATCAAGTAATAAATTTCTACATGTTTTCTGAGCATCACCAGCTTGATAGAGAATAGATCCTTTAATCCACACAGTTGCTATTGCATTAACATAGGATTCAAGTAAACATTTAATTCTAACACTTTGCTTATCCATAAGGCTTAGCTGTTACCTTGCACTCTGGTTGTCATTTGTGATTTTGAGAAATTGCTCATCAGACAGAGAGACTCAGAGAGGACTGGCTTGTGCTTGAGTTCAACTGGCGCAGGCACTGTGGATGCAGTTAGCTCAAATCATTTTGGCCCTGAAATTTGATCTTGTTTGAGCACTGATAACAGACACAAGAGACAAGTATCTTCCCACTTGGTTCAGTGAGCAGTCCTGGGCCAGTCGCTACCTGATCTGTGAGCCTGTCTGCATTAGCTAGTCAATGGACACAAACATACGCCTGAAACAGTCATGGCATGTATGCAGAGCAAGGCAAAAAAGGCTAGGTAGCAGACATGAGGTGGTGACAGTAGTGCAGGGCTGGGGAGAGAGACTATGGAGTGGATCTCAAGCTGAGGAGGGTCCTACCAAGGGCTGTGTAAGGTATATGAAGAAGCTGGAGTGCACTGGGACATTCATGGGCACCATGGGAGACACAAAACCAGGAATATAGAGATGCAATGGAAAAGGGGAGAACAAACTGAGAATATTGGGACAAGAATGTTATGAAAGCACAGCTGGAGTTAAAGACATGAGCAGTTTGGGATACATCGAATCTAAGTGACTGGAAACCAAACATAACATACTTAGTTCTACTGCTCATGGAAGTGCTTATGTTAAATGCAAAGTTGAGTTTGAACTTATAGTTAGACATTTTAGCCAAGGAGTTTCAATCAGAGGAACAGATTACTGGGCCATTCTGTCCCATAAAAGGAGTTGATTTATTTAGTTTTCTGCCTATGCTGGAAAATTATAGTTTTCTCCAAAACTGGAAGTAAGACTGGATTCCAAGTACCCTGTGAGCATGTTGGCTTCAGTTTGTGTTTCTCTATCATTTGTTATAAACCCAAACCGCACGGAATTAATGTGAAGTTAAGGCACAGATTATTAGTACACTGAAAAAGTTTCAAAGAATTAAAAGGAAGGTCTGTACATTTTTAGTATTTATTGTAGGCTTTAAAGAAATGTTAGATAGTAGAAGTGATATTCGCCCTCAGTGTTAAAGGTAGCCATCTGATCCTCTTGGCCTACTTTAGTTCCTATATCTGCAGTTTAAATAACTTGTGAATCTTCTGTGTTTCTTGCATTTCTAATAGTTTATCTAGGCTTTGGAGGATTTGATATACCCAACACATCTTTTTGTATCTCCATAATAAGACTGGGAATAAAGAAAACATAGCAGCTGTTCAAATTTCTGTACAATCCATTCCTATGGTCTATGTTATAATCTTAAAGTGTTAGTACTGTAATACCTAAACCACAGCAAAACTGGACAACTAAGATGTTACCTTCTTGTTTGGAAAAAAATAGTCTAGACTCAAGTGCCAGCTGTGAGACTGTCAAGTAAAAGTGCTTGCTTAGTAACATGCATTCTCATGTCAGCTACTGTGTATTTCTGCTTTACGCAAGGGAGTATCATAATGGGTTATATTCCTACCTAGTTTTATGTTTCCAGGAGAAGAGTCAAAATAAATAAGAGCTTATGTTTAAATACTTTTCACATTCTTCTAGAAAGAATCACCTTGGCTCAGCTTCAGTAATGTTATGTTTAGGTGCTTATTTCTGGTCTTTTTCTGGGTTGCTGCTTTTGGATAATGAAATTTTGCTAAATATTGCCGAACTCTTCCCTGCTATATGAAGAAACTCATGGTATTTCAGGGGCACTCTTATGGCTTTTTAAGAAATAGCTTCTGTGTGTTTTTAAATAAGATGTTGTGTTCACTTGATAATGCAGTCCATTTTATTTTCCATCATTAAGTATAAAATAAGCTATAACATATTGTCATGGTTTGAGGCCCCTCAAACAGTTCTGCTCACTCCCCCTTCTTTCTTCCCCAGTCCCGGGGAAATGGGAAGGAGAATCAAAAGAATG
>JASSUY010017726.1:0-22682 GCA_032466535.1 Forpus xanthops
CGTTACTGGTCTCCAGCTGGACATTGAGCCATTGAGCACAACTCTCTGCATGCGGCCATCCAGCCAGTTCTTTATCCACCAAGTTGTCCACCTATCAAATTGATGTCTTTCCAACTTAGAGACAAGGATGTCATGTGAGATAGTTGACAGCCTTGACAAGTTCTCCACCATAAACTTAGTCCTGTTCTGGGATACTGCATTTCAAGGCATCTGTGGGCAAAAGCGAGAAGACCAGTAAGTTATAAGAGTGAGGAAAGTTTTAGAAAGCTCTTTGACTTTTATAGTTGAGATTGTTTAATCTAAAGAGCAGTAGCTCAAGTGGGAATATGGTGCAAATTTCCAAGTACATAAATTTTATTTTCGTAAATTTCTTTTCAAAGGGGAAAAAAACCCCCACTTTTTCACATTCATGTGACTAGGAAATGGAGGAATACACTCAAATTAGGAAAATAATAGATTCATGTTTGATAACAGAAGAAACTTTAAATATTAAGGGATTTTGAAGCACTGGGATAGTCTGTGTGCATCAGTTAATGATTATTTCTCATTGCAAACCATGTTAGAGAAAAGCATGTTAGAGCACCAGGAGCGATGTGAAGAGCTGATCCTGTACTGCAACAATACAATGGGCAAGATAAACTTCCTAGAGCCTTTTCCTATCTGCTTTTTATTATCTCAACACTAGTCTATGAGATAGACTTTGAAAATCAGATTTTAGAGTTTAATATCACTGTGCTTCTTCATTGGAAGGTCAAAAGTGACTGGAAGAAGTCTATTGACAGAAAGTTTATTGTGGTATTTTGAATGAGATTCTTTTGCACTTTGTCCTAAAATGCAAATCAAATGTTTCTAACAGATAAAAACATTATTTGTGGATAATGGATGGATAAAAACTTCCCCAACAAAAGCAGTTTTTGCTGCATATTTTAACTGTAAGATATTGGGTAGCACATGCAGAGTAGCACAGATCAGTAGCAAAGGCCTCCATTTTTTTAGGAAGCTTTGAACAAAGAACACAAATAGCTTGAAGCAACCCTGATGCTAAAAGCCCTGCTCGCGTTAAGTGTTTTTCTGGCAGATGTCCATCACAAGCTCAGCTACTTGGCTTCTGCTGAAGTCCATTCATGATTGTCTTCCAGACCTAGACAAAAAGGTAAGAAACAACTCAAGCCAGAATTAGGAGAGCTAAAACCTTGTGTAGGTATGAGGCAAAAGGTGCACAACTCATACGTTCATCCCTCTGAAAACTGCAATGTATCGGGAATACACAGAAATCAAAACACAAGATAACATTTTGAAAGAAGCCTGACATTTTTACTAATTAACATTTGGGAATTCCCTGAAGCATAGCTCCTTTTTGAGAGCTCAGATCTCAGTGGAAGACTGAAAGCACTAATTGTAGAAAAACTAAACCAAATAGCAGGGATCTCACTGAAGTAATTCAATTAAAAGTATGATTGAAAACTGTAGCTTTTTCTTGTGGATTATTTCCTTCTATTAACAACTATCCACAAAAATATGTTGGATTATTTTGTATTGATTTCACCATTTTGCCAAGGTACCAACATGCTTTAGGAGCCTAACTCTCATCTCCAAATGCAGTGAAGCAATAACTAATAAAAATAGTCTCAGAATCTTGTTAGCTCACCAGGCCTTACTTTATATCTACTTGATTAAGACTCAGAGGGGTGATCAAGTGATTTGCCTATGGAAAAAAATTTAGTATTGTAGTTGGGTTTTGGGAGATATGTTTCTGTTCTTTCGTTTACCTCCAAATTGACAGTAAGACTTAAGAAATACAAAATAAAATGTAAGGGTCTGCACTTAACTTTGACATGCTTGAGAGGTCATTTTTCATGAAGAAACAGACATGCATGATTACTTGAAATTACTGTGTTGCTGCAGTGATTATAGTTTCCATGCAGGATGTGTAAGTATTGGGAAAAAGAGAAGGGATTTAAAAAATGAAATCATAGCAAAATTAATGCGGTAAGTATGAATGACAGAGGGTTTTTTTTTCCTTTACTCTGCAAAATAAGTGGGAAGAAAAGAGACTCAAGCAAATTAAAACCCTTTAATTTTCCTTCATGTAAAAAAGCAAAACAGGGAAATTTCCTTTCAGATAGACTTGAAGACACCTTTAACTGACTGATTCAAATTAAGAAACCAAAATATTTCATCTTAAACCCACTGAAATTAAAACTCCTCACTTGATAATTTATTTACTGACTGTCTCATTTTTCTGTTTATTTATATAACGGCTATTTGCAAAATCCATAAGGAAATACTCAGTACATTGAATTAAATTTTTTGCTGTTGTTTTGCAAAGCTGTATATTATGGTAACTTATCCCTGAATTTCTGGTTATATATTTGTTAACAATAATGTACACAGTTTTCACTACCTCACAAACAGATTTTGACTATCAATTTCCCTGCAAAGACTAGCTTTAAATATAGCTCCCTTGAAAGTCAATAAGACTTAAAGAATCTATGTCACTTTAGCATTTTAGTAAATTGCCCTCCAACTTTCTACTCCTACACATACATGTGTGTACAGATTTCTCTATACTGCATGTACTATAAATAAATTAATATTAAAGCAGCATCATGAAGGAGCAAAAATAAAAAAAAAAAGGAAAACGTTTAATTATCATTTATTTGAGCTTTAAAAGGAGTGAAATACACAAATGAGAGGAAACTGCTAGCACAAGCACCTCAGTGTTAACTTCTGGGGTGCCAGATCATTTTTAAATAGCTTTCTATAACCCCCTGCCCATGTTCCCATTCTTCTCCCCAGGTAAACAACTACACAAGAGAAATAACAGTAGTTTTCCCCCTTAGTTTGATTACACAGACTCTAAAGAAAATGTTATAAATGACAAATGGTCTAAAGTGAATTAAAAGTAGCATTTGCACATTTTTCTGCTTGGTTGAGCTCATATTGTTTCTTTGGGAATAAGCTATCAGGTTTTAACATTTCCTTTGCCTTATTCCCCTAGCACAATATCACTCATCTTTTACATTTTCTGCAGTTTTATCTCCATGAGAAAGAGGTGCAAGTTAATTTTGCTCTTGGGATAGACATGTTGAAGAAGCAAAATTTCCAAACTTCCAGTTAATGACTGGAGGCAACTAAAGGATCCTCTTTGTCCCAAGATTAAAGGACTGTTGCACGCTGAACAATGCTTTCAGGCTTTTGGAATTCACACCTGAAGCTGATCATTTAAAATATTGACACTAAATAAGTTGGTTGAAAGGTCTGCACTGCTTCCACATGCTTTACTTAAATCCGTGAAGAAATCCTTCAGTGTCTACAGAAAAGTAGGGTGCCTCTCTCACAGTGCTTGTCTTCTTCACTGTAGTGCAGATAAAACACATTGTCCCATAGCTCAGCAAAAATTGTTTGATATGCACTAAATTTCCAGGATCCTTTTGCTTATGTTTTCTTTTCCACTAGTGGTTTTTTGGTTTTTTGTTTTTTTTTTTTTTTTGAATGACACAGTATGTGGGTGGATTGTTCTTGCTTAAGTGTTACATTCTGCAAGGCGACGCGGATCATGTCACTTAGGAAGGCCATGCCAATTTTTCCCTCTTCTGCTTATCCCCTCATACACTTTCTTGAGGTTATTCGTTTGTGGAGAATTCACATGACTAGTGCAGCAAGGCAAGAGTTATTCCCCAAGTTTCTTCTGTCCATACACCTTTTTTTTTCCTATGGGAGATGCAGGAGTTCACCATCTTTCAACCTCTTCCCCCATTCAGTGAGTCTGTTCACACACCAGCAAAATTACACAGCAATTTCTGGCCCAGAGTAAGCAGCCAAGATATTAAGGCAGAGCCACAACAGGTTTCAGCATATTTCTAGCACAGAAGAGTGTCAGAGGAGGACTTTTTTGGTTGCATTTCAATCACAGGAACTGTGACTCTCACGCAGGGCACCAATCTGAGCAACTGGAAAATAGTACACAGAGATGATTTTGCTCAGCTCATATTTAAAAAATGAGTCTGTATGTAATAGCTTTCAACTTGGTGTTGGAAGAAAAAACTGGATAAAAAGAAGAAGCTAAAACCACAGACTGTAGGTGCGGTGATAGGAGAGGGTGCCCTTTCTCAACATGGGTCCATTATCACTGCAGCAGGATCTGAAAGCCCTTGTTTCACTCAAACAGCAAAATGACAAGTCTGGGTTGACTACAAGGACTTCTTCACTTTGTCCACTTCTGTGGGAGTAGTCTAAGCCTTTTCAACATCTAGCAGAGGCTGTAGTGTCAGGATTTTGGCTGATTATCCTTGTGCAAAGCATGTGCTAGAATAGCAACCACATTGTTCTCAGGCAGCCTTCCTTTGTAATTCATGATGAGTTACTCTGTGTTTTATGGCTCAGAAGCCTTCAAATTTGTAACAGGAACTGTTGTGGTGCCAATATCTAACACATGATGTGAGAATTTACGAAGAATTATGATAAAATAATATGATAATACTGCAACAGGCATTTATCTGCAGGCAAGCCAGAAGGAAATTCCAGAAGCTTAAGGCAGTGTAACTGAAAATGCTGATGGAAAATTCTCCATGCCTTTCAATGGAAATATGCATGGAAATGCATATGTGATATTTAGGTTAGTGGCAAGTATAGGATGAGCATCCAGTAGGGCTCCCTGTGAAGATGTGGTGATGGCCAATATGACCACACTATATTAAATGTGAAAATTTTTACATGAACATGAAAAACTCTTCAGAAAAAAAGCAAGACAAAAAATATCCTCATCACCTAAATCTGACAGTACAAGGTACTTCCTGTGAAAATGAATGTTTGCTGAAGCACAATGATTAATTTTGCATAGTTATGCATCTTCTTAAGAGAAAAAGAAACCCGTCTCTCTGATGATCAAAATAAGGTATTTCTGCAACTGCAGACATAGAATGGAAGTTTCAGTACAGATACTACCAGATATAAAACTGCTTGTGGCGCATAGTAAGGGATTATTGCAGTTAAAAGTTAGTATGTAGTGTTTAATTTGTTTAACAGAAAGTTCGTGCAATTGAAAATGCTGTATAGTGACTGACGTAGTAATATAAAGGAATTTTATTGTTTGTTTTAAATGATCTATGGCAAGGTGATGGATTTATGCAGAGAAAAACGTAGAAGTATCTGTGACCAGGCAGCTTTGCGCAGTTGTTCACCTCTCAAAAGGTCTGGCAACCCAGCCTTCTTTGTATAATTTCTTAATGACTATGAAGCAAAAAGATGCACATTACACCACTGCCTAATATCCCCTTGCTAATAGGGTCAATAGATTAAATGCTACTGATTTAATTAAAACTGAAACTGTGCCCCCCCCAAATAAGTTTGGCCTCTTTGATCTCAAGGGATTACTCAAAAATATTTTTCTCTCCCAAACTTTGAACAGAATGATAACATGATAACATATTTTTGTATTAAAAATGCAGTCACAAGAGGAAATAATTTATGAAATGTCATATAGGAGACACTTTCTTGCAGTCTGAGATGTTCAAGTAATTTGTTTCAGCTGCCTGGAGGTTCTTAGAAGGGGCAAGTTTGGAGGTTTAACCATACAGGATGTTCTGCATTTGATGAGATTGTTTCAAGTCAGTCTCTGAACAGGAGGAAATGGAGAGTACTGCCTGTTAAACTGAGGGGAGTGCTACTACATGTAGAAGGATTTTCCTCATTACTACAGGAAAGTCACCACCCTCAGTTCAGCCCTCTGAGCTGCATCTGTACCTTAGATGCACAGTGTTGCTGTCCTCCAAAAGACAGTACCTAAAGTCTGGAACAGCTGTAGAGAAAAGACTATGATTTGGGGCCTTCTGGATAAATAGCTGTTTAGTTTGGACACCAAAGGTAACCTTGTGGAGCTTTCACCTGCATTTTCATATGGACCAAACAGAGAACTTCTGCACCTCTGAAGACCTTCCTGCTTCCCTGAGCAAGGACAACATGCAGATCAGATATCCTAGTTCAGCTAGAGAGAACAGGTCCCATCCTTTGCCTCCTGCATTATGCATGCAACAGTTCTGGAGCTGTCACTGCCAGCTGCAGTGAAAAGCAGGGGACCTTAACATGTACTGACTGTACCACCTCAGTCAACGCAAATATCACCTGTACTGGCAACCTGCTGTTCCTCATTCCAATTTGAGGACAGTCTTACAAGGTCTCTTTCTACAATTCAGTAGAAATCCCACTCTAGCATTGCAGCGAAATTAAATTTATTTCTCTTTCTTGCCTTTACAAGCCAATTAAAAAAAATACTCAATCACCACTTCAGCATGATGTTACATTTTTGAAGCAGCTACTCATCATTCTTTGTGTTAGGTGGTTCATGAAAGAACAGATGGATCAATTTTCTGATGTCTCACCAAGACAGAGAGATATCGTTGATTAGACCAGTTTCCAACCCCCCTGCTTATGATATTTAGCATCTTCATTCCCACTCTCCCATCACTTGTAGTACTCAGCTGTATCAGCTGTGTAGAATTGGCTTTTTAGTCTTACTCTGTAAGGAAGAATGCATTTTTAATTTTGTGCATAGCAAAATTTCCACAAAGTAACCACTTTTCTGGTAAGAAAACCCCTCATGATCTGTACATCAGTGTTAAAAGTGTCATTTTCTTGCTTCCAATACTCAGACTGCCAGCTCAATTTCATTGATCATTTCTCATGCTTCTTAATTAGATAAAGTGCTGGACTTTTTTCCTTTCTTGCTGTTGCATTTCTACCTGTGCAAGTCAACTGATTTCAGGCAGTGCAGATATGAGTAAGATTAAGGTATGGTATATGGTAATAATTCTAGAGTGGTTGAAAAAAATCTGTATTAAATTTAAAATATTCAGGGACAGAAACAAAACAGAGCTAACAAATTATGGTTTTAAAAGTAGAAGGTTTCCAAATTATTTTATGAAAATATTACATAATGTCAAACATAGCAGCTGGGCCAGCAGATTGTGTCCACCGAGATTTTTTCTGCAGACCGATCCTCCACAGGCCTTTTGCTTATTTATCTTTAACTCCTTAAAGAGCTTCTTCACAGAGTTTTAGAGATCTCCACAGATCATTTCTCACCTCATTTTCTATCTGTGAACTGCCACTGTTGAGATGGACAAACGACATGCGGCATGCTTCTTGGTGATTAGGTAGAAGTTCTCCTTTACTATTACAAACCCTTACTTATATATAGTTTCTAACATACATGGGTCTTTTAGCCATTGGTTACATCAGTTAGCAACAGCGCATTATTGGATGACCCTTTGCCACATTACTAAAGTCTGTTATCTTGCCAAATCCTTTGTAGCTAGTTACTACCCCTATCTGACTTGCTCCTCCAGATGCCTTCTACTTTCCCACTTGGATGCCTTCTGCTTTCTCACTCAGATGCCTTCGGTGCCTCATTTCTCATGGATACATTTTAACATCTTAGGAATTGAGTTCTAACTCATGCTTTCAGTCAGGGAATCCACGGGCTTGCCGTAGTCCCCCACCACAGTGAGCTGTGCCACCAGTTGTCATAATATTAGCTTAGCATACTAGGTCTCATTGCAACAGCCAAGGCAGGATTATTTCAGAACATACTTCAGATTCCAGAACATATATTCAGAACATTTCCAGATGATATTACTTGATTATAATAGTATTTTTCAGTTTTAAAAATGTACAGTTTTATTTTCTGTGACAAAGAAAGGTCTTTCAGTCTTCCTTCTCAAGCTAGTTTTGCCCCCGTTCCACCAAAAGAGCTCCAGCAGTGTACAGTGCACACTGCATCAGCTGTTATTGCCTTTCAACGCTTAGCCTATGGTTATTTCTTCTATTTAATGCAAAATCACAAGGTAGATTTATGTAAAAAACATGAATTTCTACATCTGGTTTGAGTCTCAATAGCCAGTGATGAAGAGTTCAGTTGATAAAAGAGCATTTACCTAGGTGGTTATTTAACTTTGCAGGCTCATTAATCAAGTAAGACAAACCTCATTCAACAAACAGGTGTTTAATTGAATATTTTTTTTCATCCATCCAGTTTATGTTAAAATACCTGGTGAAAATTAGTTCACAGTTACACCTAAGTTGATTTACAATCAATTCATGTTCATTACAAACATTGCTGATGGTTTTAGATGAGAAAACTACAAATGAACTATAGTATTTTGAAATTACTTATTTTCAGGCTGCTGCAAATGCTGAGGCAAAACACCAACCATGTAATGACCAAAGAGAGCAAGAATAAGTGGGACAAACAAAACTTCTTCACTTGAAGAGATGGGACTGTCCTCCTGCATTGATCCTTCTCCGATACCATGAAGATTTTACAACAGAGAGCAAGGAAACATATTTGTATGGTCCATGAAAAAGGAGGGAATCAAAGTTAATTTTAAGGTCAAGGAGAAACGTAATCATAGTCTTCAGTACATAAGTACTGAATCAACTTTGAAAGGACAGAGAGCATTGTGGAAGGCCCTGGAAAAACTGAACTGTAACAATCAAAGGACAAAGAAGAAAAGCTTGGCATGTATATAGAATATATATAAAGGCATATAAAGTAACTAACTTATAGGCATTTACATTGGATGTAAGAATCCTCACACACGAATTTCCTGGCACCTTCTGCAAGCCTCCATCTTACAAACACCATTCTTGGTTTTTGGTTCTGGGAATGCTGCTACGTATTCTGCTGTGAAAACATTCTCAGTGATGGAATAGCTCTCATATCTCAGAATTTTTAAATTAAAATCAATTAGCTACTGAGAGACAGGACAGCTGGTTCTGGTTTTGAGGGCTGCATGGGTGGGGATTATGAGCTCACTGAAAATTACTTCCTGTTGAACACTGAATTAAACTTCCAGTACTTTCAAATTGGTTTTGAGCACAAGCATCTGGGAAGCAGCTATTAAGTTACATGGTGATAACCTGATTGCAGATTCCTTACCAATGTTATACTTTTGGACCTTGATTCCTTTTGGGTTTTAAGATGTCAACCTGTGACCTAAACAGGGTAGAAAAATCTGTAAGTGGAGAATTAATATATTTCCTAATTGAGGGAAACACACTGAAATCACAGCTGTATAACTACCCTTAGAGGTAAATTAGTACAACAACTACCTACTGAAGACCTATGTGCAAAAATGGGGAATTTGAAAACTATGTGTAGGGAGGAGTTAGAACAGCAGAATGAGTGGGTTTTAACTCTTAGCTTGATTTTAATTAAATAACTATGTTTTAAATATAACACACTTTGAGGTGTCAGCTGCCTTCAATGGAGTGTTAGTTGTGCCGAGAATGGAAACCAGGAGGACATGTATCAATGTCAAATTCACCTAAAGCTGTTTGGTACCCTGATCTTTAGGAATGAACATATATGATGACAACTGCTGAACTGTGAAATGGAATATAAAACTGAGAGACAGTGTTTTATGATACCAAAGCCCTCAGCTTAGCACAGGAGCTGCTTTTTCAGCTCTGTAAATAAGAAATTATCTATACCAAGAGACAAGGAGACGAGTCTTCTTTACAAAGGAGCAGATGGTAGAAGCATTGGAGGCATCCTACTTCTTTCTTCGTCTGTGTAAATAAATGTATTTTAAAATGCTGAACCTGATATGAAGTTTATTTCAATAATTAATGTAAGTGGTTTGCACTTGGAGTTTAGGAATTCCCATCACTTCTGGGCAGTGTCCACAGAGACATCTTGGAACAGAAGAATCCTGTGCCCTTCCAACTGTCACAGATTTTTTCATACAGAATGAATTCATTTGTTCTATCAACATATTTGTGGAGATGCTGGAAAAAATCTATAATGTAAAAACAACCAAAAAAAGTATAAAAGCAACTTTCTCAATTTGAAACCTAAGAATCTCCTCAAATCTTGGCTGTTGCTTTTTCTTCCACTCACCCAGCTGCTCTTTGATCTGTCTCTTCCTAAGTGGATAAATATATTTTAAATTATTGCTAGCCCCAGGGAACTGGTCTTAGCCAGCAAGGGGATGCTTTTAGGAAATGTCACTAATGTAGGTGGTGAAAATGACAAGAAACTGTTGAGCCCTGCAACAGCTCAGCTAGATCTGAGCTGAACTTAGGGCTGAAATAAATTAATGCAACATTCGGTGTCTTCTCTGGGATATTCATCCACTGAAGCTCTCTGAAATTTCCTGACTATGCCTTCTCCTCATTAGAAATCAAAGAAGAGGAACTTCCGGGAGGGGGTGGTGGTTTACTCCCACATGCAACTTTTGGTTTAAAAAAACCAGGTTTGCCAAAATTAATTTATATAGAAAAGTACAGATTTGGAGCTTCATTCTCTACTGTTTTTTTCATATCTGTAAAATAGAATCAAACTATAGTCATTCTAATTTTTTACTAGTCATCTCAATTGGGCAAGTTATGCTTAATAAGTGCCAAAATTTGAGTATAAAAGAAATTGAACAATTCCTTGGGTGGGAGGCAGAGAGACATCCTCAGTGGCCTACGTAGGCCACATTAGGCCACATATTACAAACATTAAGAGTAGATTTCTGGTCTCTGTAGAGTGGTGAAGACCTCCAGAATTGACAGCCTAGGTAGCTTACATGATTAAAAGAGGGAACTAATGTTTCTGAAAACAGTCCAGGGTGGATAGGGTCCAAGGCCAGGTCTAGTGTGAGGTGCCCCTGCCCACATCAGGAGTGGTGGAACTAGATGATCTAAAGGTCCTTTTTAATCCTAATGATTCTATGAATCTATGACTGCAAGATAAGAGCCTACTCCTCTGCATCAACCAAACAGAGATCTAAAGTATCCCTGTAAAGCAACTTAGTGAAGGAGGAGACTGTTTGGAGCAGTGGAGATAACTTTCAGGTATGGGCAGATCCAAGGATGGTCTGAATGCATCTTCACTTGCTGGGGTGCAGAACACCTCTCCTAGGCCTGAACAGCCTCTCTTATGAAGGCAGGTTGAGAGAATTGGACTTGTCCAGATCAGAGAAAAGAAGGCTCCAGGGAGATCCTGTAGCAGCCTTTCAGTACTCTTGGAGAAAGCCTTGGGTGACATGGTCTAGGGTGATCTGTCCCTAGCAATGGCAAGCGGGTTGAAACTAGATGATCTGAAGGTCCTTTCCAACCCTAACCATTGTATGGTTCTATGATTCTATATATGATCAACAGAGGCAAAGTAGATTGAGGCCATCAAGAAAGGTTCAGGGACCATTTCTGACAAGAGGGTGCACAGGGACTGAAAAGGAAACTGGAAAAGTAGTAAACAAAGCAGCAAACTTTGTTGATAAAAACAAAACTCATTATACTTCTTGCTCATGCCAAAAGCAGTTCTCTCCCTGACGCTGTGTGAAAAAGCATCCTCCTTTAGAAGTGCTCATTGAAATGGAAACTACTTTCTCATTCTTCAAGGCAGGACACTACAGCAAACAGTAACTCTCCCAACTGCTATTTTACTTATGTACTGTAAGTAACATAGGTAAAAACACTTGCCTAATAAATGGTGCTTTTTTTCCCTGAACAGTGGCATATTGTTTGACTTAGAGGATTGCTCTCTGGAAACTTGTGACCAAGTAGGCTTTATTCAGAGCTAGTGTCCTTCCCCTTTATAAGTCCTCTGTGGAACTCAAATGCTAAAGGCTTTTTAACGTGTATATTTTCTCATTTTTTTCAATTGAAATATGCGATTTACAATTCTGTTTCTCTGTTCCAACATATATAATAAAATTAATTATTCCTCGATCCTTTTTTGAATTCTTCTAGTTTGCATATCAAGTGTTTCTCTTACTGAAAAAGAAAACCCAAATTCTTGAAATCTGTTCCAGTAAAAGGAATGCTTGATATTGACTGCTCATACCTTCACACATTTCAAAGTACCACCTTCCTTTGCAGTATCTGAACAGCCTTCCTTTAGGATTTTGCTTTTTAAAATGTTAATGACTTCTTCCTCCTAAGAGGTGACTGTTTCTGGGCAAGTTTGTCAATCAGCATTGTATTTGTATAGATAGAGTATTAAAAATTATGCATTTACATGGCAAACACAAGCTGTATCAATCAGTCAATCTATAGAGTTCTCAGTAATCTGTGCCTGTACTTTCCATGGCCTGTGGGAATAATATGAAAGAGATCCGCAAATATTCATTCAAATGCAAATCTGAATTTCACACCACCCTTACATCATGACCCATTTGTTTTTGCTTTCCTTGAACATTAAAGTACTCAAGCAAACACATGAGAAATTGTATCCACCAAAATCTTGATGGAGGCATGTCTGACCTAATCCAGTATTGACCATAGCCCTGCTTCTAGCAGAAAGTTGGCCTACATTATCTTCCAACCAACATTTATATGATTTAATGATTTTGTGATTCTGAAAATAGGTTCCACATACAGGCACATATTTCCACATCCGCAAAACTGTTCTTTGTTTTACGTTATAGTCAATGATCAAAAACAACTGCAGGTGAATTTGTGTAACTAAATTATAGTTTCTCAGAACTGCACGTTCATTTTGACCACTAGCTGACAAACTACCTAAATATGCTAACAAACCAGTATTTTTCATGAATCTGTTAAGCAAAAGGAGTTGACATACTTAAGAGAAGAGCAAAATAAGTCCCTGCATCTCAAGAGGGGCAAAAAATAGTTGTTGAGTAGCTACTGATTTTTGTACTACATCCATTACTTGGGGAATATTTGATGAAAGTTTTCAGAAGCAGCAAAAATCTATATATTTGATAAAATACAGCCAACTAAAGGGATTGTCTGCAAGGACTTTTACTGTGCTGGAAGGAGGCTCTTACTAGGCTTTCCTAAAAATCTGAGACTGAACTTATTTAACATCTTAACGCCTGAGTTAGGCAAGCAATATAGCTTTGTTGAAATGACATTTGTGGTGATATGAAGTTGCTTTGCACATCAGTAAAAAGAAATGCTGCAATATTTTATAGAAACAGGTAAATGACTCTAGAGATTGCAGTAAAGAAAATGGTTTAAAAATTAATCATTCAAAGTGCAAAGTGATGCACTGAGGGATGAGTATCGAGATCTGCTTTAACACCTATGAGTCTGCTAGCTAGAAATAGCAGGAGACTTATATGTAACAATAGCGCACATTATGACTATGTGCCTCTGCTACCTATAATGCATCAAATTAAGTAGTTCTAGTTTCTCTCAGTTTATGTTTTTCCAACATGGTTTTAGAGTTTCAATTCGCATGACTAAGAATTGACTGTATGAGATGAGATAAGTAGCCAAAAATACGATCTAACCACTGCAGGTACTCATAAAAAAAAAAAAAAAAAGCATTTGCCATAAAATGCAAGCTGCCTCCTTAAAAATAAATAAAATAAAATTTTAAATTAAATAGATGAATATGCAAGGCATTTTAAAAGTTCTAAAATAGATTTCTAGTTGCAATTTCCCCCAAGAATGTGATCTCATATCCTTGAAAAGCACTATAACTGATATGCAGACAAAATAAAATCAGGAGATGATGCTTGTATTGCAGACTAGGGAGTATGAGATGTGCCTAGCTTTCCCTTGCATAGAAAAGTTCCAAAGTCACACAATTCTAAGCAACATAGGGTTTTTACCATAGATTTATGTCTTGCTGGGAACAAATCTGTTCCTGTAGGACCTTCAAGCAGAAGTCTGCTATATTCTTGTGAATATTTTTCCCCAAATATTTAACTTTCACTATTTCCAACTAGCACTGCATATTTACTACTTTTCCCAAATATAAAGAAGTTTTGGATGATATGGAGAAGGGAAGCGACAAAGCAAATGACAAAATGTATTCTCTTCATTTACATTTTCTTGCTTTATCTGAGGCTACTGCTAAACATGATCATCTTGCCTCATTTCAAACACTGTAGTGTATCTCACTTTGGTGTACAGCTGTAGAAAGCTGTGAATCTCCCATAAATTCTGTGTCAGACCAGCTCTGTGCGGGTGCTTTTATACTTCAAGGTGTCTGAAACAGTGCCATATGCCAATGTCTAGGCAACTGAAATGTGTTCTTCATCCTTTCAGGTAAACTGAATGACTCTTTAGGCTCCACTGATTGTATTGCCTCAAGGTGGGGTTCAGCATGTTAAGTTACTCTATGGTATGTATGTGCGATATTTATACCATGCTAGCTGATAGTACAGATAGCCTGAAGGCTAGGTAGGTGCCCAAGATGTCTAGACCCTATATTTAGTTAATCTTTTCCATTGACTGTAATGGAATACAATATATGCAAGCTTATATATGGATGGCTATGTTTATATGATGCAGATTGGGCGCCTACAATCTGGAGATGAAGTCCCAGATGTTGAGCAGGATTGGATTGCCTAAACACAGCCACCTACTATCCCTTTAGATACTGTGGAGTATCTCACTTGGCCTTTACCATGCCACACAGATGAAATTTTCTGTAAGATCTGGGTCCAATGTGTGAGGTCAGTGCAGGTATGTCACCAATGCCATAGGGCAAGTCAAACTGCACTACTGGCTGCGTGGTTATAAATCACACCAGGAGTGACAATGCTGTGTAGAGAGACGTGCTATAGCTGCATTAGCAAGTAATGCAGCCCAGAAAGAGGCAGATAGCCTGAAACAGTTGGTGCTGAGATCCCAGTATTATTATTAAAAATTTTTATTTTGGATTAGCTCTAGACTGGTCCATGGCCTGGATGCTCATTAGCAACTGGAGCAGAGTGGGTGCATGCCTGGAGGACGTCTTTCAGGCATGTTTTGGTCTGAAGAGAAAACTAACTAAGACACTGTCATTCCTGTGATCCCATTTCCATTTCTGTGATGGAAAAGAGAGTATGAGAAGTGAGGGACTTCAGGAAGAATTGCTTTAGAAGGGTGCTCCTACTGTCAACTAAAATACTCCTGTAGACAATCCCATGATCTAGCTCAAGTACCAAAAAAGATGTAGCTGTTGTAGCCAAAGGCTTTCTGTCTGCTAATTTATCGCTTCCCTCCAGAGGGAAAAAGTGTGAAAATGAAAAGGAAGAGCTTGTCCTTACTGTGTTGAATTAATAAAAATGAGTTTTTTTCATTAAAAGAATGCATTGTCAGTGCAATCTTATTTTTCTATGGGGAAAAACTTATCTTTAACCAGCTTTAGCTATTTGCCCTTCTCTGCAATGTTGGAACAGAATCATTCCTAGTAGCACAGCACTGAACTTCCATAGGGCAATAGTCCATTCCTCTCTGATAAATGCTGTTCTCCAGTGTGGTATACAGCTAAATTCTCCCTGCTCTTAATTAGCTGCACATATCTCATTAACGAGCTTTAAATCAAAGCCAGTCAGAAAGTGGCTACTGTCTCCACTTGCAGGAGGGAATATTTCCTCCCTGTTACCCTTAGAGAATCACTAAACAATCAGCAAAGGAGATTTCAGAATAATGTGTCTCCTTGTCCCCTAAAGCTATGCAAATGATCTTTTTTTATAACACTTTTCAATCTAATTGACACTTGCAATAAAATTCTGCCTGTACTGATCAATCTTACCTTAGAGTCATCCCACACCATCCTTTAAAGTAGTGCCCTTCAATTAAAACTTCCATAAGGATGTGAAAACTGTAATAATCCATTTGTAGGGAGTGGGAGTTACTTGTTGCTCTGAGGATTTCATTAAAGATATTTAAGACTATGTATTTTAGGGTGATGGCTTTGTGAAGGGAGCTTTGTGAGCTTATGAATCCCACACACCATTTAATTATGTCCAGGAGTCCATTGCAAGAACTCAATGAAAACCATGCCATAGTTTCAAACCGAATATTATATCTTTTCCCTGTTTTCTGTAACAGGCAGCTCCAGTTATCTTTATTTGCAGCATTCTGCCACTACATATCAAAATAATGACAGAAACAACACACTGTCAATAAGTGAAATACTGGTTTAAGCAAATAATACAGATTACATTATTCTAGACTGATCATCTCTTGAAAATGCCAATGAATCATTTTACACAAGATGAATCTCCACCAGCTATATCTATTTTTGGAAAGACTGGTGAAGTACATAATGGAGCATTAAAAAGCCCTTCAGATAGCCAAAATAAACCTCACAAGAGACATAAATCATTCATTTTTATACATGAACAAGATATCTACAAAAACATATAGCAGTTCTCCAGAATGTTGGCATAGCTGTCTCTACCATAAAACATTTCATATATCAAGTGAACAGTCCTGCACACTGCCAGCCTCAGTGAAAGTGATCTCTTCCTACAGTGAAACTAGGTGGGTTTAAAACTTGCAACTTTTACTGATGTCAGCACTAAATGAAAAATAAACATTTTTTCACCTTATATTTAAGGTCATCTGAAGGTTTTTTTTGCACGTTGAAAAAATTGCAAAGGTGTTATTAAAGAAACATGGAAATAGAATATTAGGGCCTCCATTATTGTGAGAAACAGAAAAAAATAGCTTGTGATTGTTTATAATAAATCTCACATATCAAAGGATTGTTACGTTTTATTAACTATAAAAAGCAAATTCTGGGGTTGTACCTATTAAAGTATTGTCACTTGTGTCAGAATTTTAAGAATATCAGTTTTTATTTTTTAACCCTGTACAAATGTGTTTCTGATAACATATCTATACAAATTCTTATTTCTTCTTTCAACTTCAAATTGCTAATAAAGCATTTTAGAGATAACCACTGCAATTTATATTGCAACCATATATTGTAACTAAAAGCCATTTTTGTGAAGTGAAGCTTAAATGCTTAATTCACTGTACATATTTATTTACTCACTGAGTAACTAAATATCCACAAAACAAGCTCTGCATACATTCCTGTCTAGTTTTAGCAGGATTTGTGCTGCTAATGCATTGCAGAGTGAAGGGAAACATATCACCTTATCATCAGAGTATTTGTACACATGAAGCTCTTCATCAAACAACAGATGCAGTGATTGGAAAGTTTACTAAACCTGTCAGATAAATCCAAATAATAAACAGCAAGAGAAAGCTATGAACCAATTGCTCAATTAATTTTTTTGAAAGATCTTTTTTTTTCCTGAAGTTGCAGCATTGTTCAGCTCATAGAGTTGATTTGATCAAAACTACGCATTTCCAAAATGGTATCAATTTGCAGAGTGGAGTAAATGTTGTAATTCGCAATCAATGTCTGGTTTTGTACGAATTTACAGGAATCATCAAGGGTATTTCAACTAGAGGCTTTTGTTTCCAATGAAAAATTAAAGGTGTTATTTTATCAGAAATATTAGAAAAAAAATCAAAGAGAGGAAGCTACACTGCAAACTGTTGTGAGACAGACCTTTGGGACAACAGATACAATTTGTGATTGATGAAAACCATCCCTTGAATTCAATGTAAAAACCCACTTTCAGCTTCGATGAATTTCAAATCTGGCACCTATTTCCTTCTTTCCTTATATTAAGATCCAATAAGCTTATTTGAAAAGTAAAAAATGTTGGAAAGAAAGTAAAAAAAGTCACCCCATGAAATCCATTTTCTCTCCCTTGTATTATTTTTCCACCTTAAACATTGCCATAGGTGTATAAGGCATACAGCAAAGGAATAGAGGTCATGATATGTCTTCCCAGATGACTTATGGGGGCAATAAGCTTCAAATAAAGGTGTTTTTTGTCTTTTTTGGAAATTCAGTTGCATTTCTGAGGCACAGGGATAGCATTTGTAAGTCAATCTACAGCGGACCCAAAAACATAAGCTTGATTCACACTTATTCTGAAAGCCATACCTAAATGATCCCTAGATGGATGCCTATTTCAGGTGGCTGGATATGATTTTAGTCGCTGTATGATTTTGATCACTGAAAGTAAGAAGATTTAACTTTGCTAGCCACTTAAGCTCAATAAGATATTCAAACCATTCTGTTTCTAAACTCATATGTCTTTTATGTAATTAACTTTTTTCCCTAAAAACCCACATAAATTTTAATGCATACTTAGCATAACCATTCAGTATAACCAAGAGGAGAGAGAGCTGTGTGGTTTTGGTATCTGAACAAGCCAGAAATAAAAAAGATGTCAGAGGATGTAATTTGGGAAAACTCACTAAATATGGGCATCTACAGGAGATAAGAGCATGGTCCTGTCTTACTAATGGCACCATAAAGAGTAAGGCTGACTATAGGCTGGGCTTACTCCTTATCTTCCAGTTGCTTTGACTACTAAACTTTAAAAAGCATAACAAACTTTAGGGCAATGGGAAGAATAAGCAAGTCTAAGCTCATTTTTTCCTCAATTATGTTGGTGCATAACATTGCATGAAAAAAATTCAAAGTGTCTTCAGCTGCTCAGTGCAGATGTCTGCATAAGGTCAGTCTTCCCAGTGGAGGCCTGAGAGATTGCGGGAGTCAGCTTATCATAGGGTGGGTATCTAAATAACATCAGAATAACTGAACTCTATAAATGCTAGTTTGTCTTTCTGTTATCTATAAAGAGATGCTACAGTCTTTGGCTCAGATTCTGTAGTCAACATTTTAGATGTCTAAAATAAGTTTTGATGATTCATGTCCTCTGAGTCTCAGAAAAGAGTTGACTTTCTTGTCCCACATGCATCCAGCCTTCTGAATAAATCTGAAAACGAATTAGAGCTCACACCACAGGCCATGATATTTCCTAGGCACCTGATCAACCTTTATTGTGTATGCTCAGTAATGCCACCACTTGGGAACAGGTGAGCTTCACCTTACAGGGTTTAATTCATTCAGTGTACTCAGTTTCTGTCTCTAACTTACTGAAATAAAACATCTCAGAAAACATAATCAATTGTGATGTTCGCTTTTTATTCCTATCCAGGGTATTTTCTCAGACTGACTGATTTTTAAATCTTGTTTCTGCATATCAAGGATAAACCTCACTCCTCAGGTTACATACAACTACAGGACAAGGATGTCATCCTATGTGGATGTCTAATGTTATCCCTGATTTTGATTGGTGTATAGAAAGGCATATAGGATTTACAAAGGTAGATGAGGAGACCAAAACCAGAGAAGCTATAGCTTGGTAAGTGAGTGACTTCTTCAAGGACCATCAAATTTATCACTTTTATAATCAACAAACAGAAGCAGGAGACACAAAGCTCTGGGAAGCCTCACTAACAAGCCTATATATGAGAGGCCTCACTAACTAATATATTCCATGTGGAAGAAGGAGCTGCCCTCCACACTGGGAGGCATCTGCTCCCTGCTTTCATAGAATCACAGAATGGTGACTGAGATCATTCCAAGCTCTCACAGATACTTACAAGTTTTCTGCCCCGTTCCTGCTAATTCCCTCAGCCTCTCCCTCCCCCCTTATCTGCCCTTCTTCTCCCTTATCCTCTCATCTGCTTTTCACTCAAATACTGCCTCTCCTTGGATTTCAGACCCTTCACATTCTAGGGGAAACTGTAGGAACTTTTTGTGTCCCAATCTTCTCTTTGGCCCACTATGTGAATCTGGCACAGAGGAAAAAGCAAGCAAAGTATTTTCTTGTAGGCAAGGCTGAATGCATGAAGGAGACTGAAACTTCTTCCATTAGGAGACTGGTTGTAGACAGCTAGCAGCACTCCTCATGTCTGGCATATGTCACACTTTTGTATATTGGCTTTTATAGTTGTATGTAGAGCAATTAGTGAGGATACAAATCCGTGAAATATCCCATTGGGTTAAGGAAGACAGTGCTATTAGAGGTATGTGTGCTCTTGCACAAGGTTTTTCTCCAACATCACTTTGAACCTGGCTCAAAGTCCACTGGAGGCATCTGGAATCTTTCAGTAAGAAGATCTGGAATCAGCTGTGGCAGAGGAAAATCCTTTGTTTGTGTTCTAAATCATCACATTTTACAAGGCTGAGAAGTATATAACAATTCTAATTTGTTTTTAAAGGACAAGTTGATTTTGCATTTTTGCTTAGAATATTTTTTGCATATTGCCTTAGAACACTGTGCTCTTTCTATAAGGCATATATTCAAACAGCTCTTCCCTAATAATATAAAAGTTGCAGAAAATATGCGTATGAGAATTTGTAATTAAATACTCAATTTGAGCACACTTACTAATGCCAGAGGTAATGATTCTTAGAAGTTTATTCAAGTAAACTTTTCATACTACAAAAAAGGCAAGTAACACTGTGACCAAACAAAATTAGAGGCATGAATCAGATCAGCTCTTTGTTTAATTTTTCACCAAACACCCAGTTCTATAAATCACCCTGCTTGGCTTATACATTATGCTTACTTCTTTTCCTCTATGTCTATCAGCATAACAGTGTGCCATAAACTTGATATATACAAATTGAGTCGATGGATATTTTAAAAAGAGAAAAGAAAAATGAGACTTTTTTTTTACTGTTTATAATGTAGTACTGTTTCCAGAGGATATTTGGTTAGAAAACAAGTCCTGGTTGTAGCTGTGTAGTAGGAGCATGCTGTAAATTCCTGCAGTATCCTGGCCCCGCAGATATGATCTGTTACTGGCTACTATCCTATGTGCCAGGGCCAACTTCAGCTTTTGAAATGTGAAAGCTAAACTGTGATTCCTTTAGGCACACCTGAAATGACACATTTACATTTTCCTTTAAAGTTTTGTATATGTGGCATGTTCCTATTTATCTGGTAAAGCTGGTCTATGACTGCTCTACCAGGCAATCCTTTCACAGTGACCAGCATGTCACATTTCCCCTGCCTTGCAACAAAACCCTTTACAAAGTCCCACATGTTTCAGCTCATACCTTTTATCAAAATGCAGTAAATCTATGTATGCATCTTCATGGTATGGTCTAGGGGCAGCAGGAGTCTGAGGCAGCCTGACTCACACTGTTCAAAGAAAGAGAGAGGTACTGGAAACGACACTCCAGTCAAAAGCAAAGAAAACCTGTTTTTCATTCGCCAAACTTCTAACAGTGAAAAAATTATGAAGACCTCCAGTTTGACTGGCAATAAGGAGAGCTGATAAATGAGTGCCTTTAACCATCTCAAGGTAATAATAGTGGATAAACAAATGAATAAAGAAATAAGAATTAGTCCTTGATGCATCATTGATTAGATCCCTTGTCTCCTGGCTCTTTTTCTATGCTTTTTATGGTATCTCTAAACAGCTGAAAACGATAGTAGACAAAACTTAAATACAAACTGGAATGATGAGTACCTTGGTCTTTTCAACCAAATTCCTGCCTTTTGAAGCTGAGACTTTAAAACTGCTTAGCACAGAATATTTTTTTGTTTACAAGTACTCATTTTTTTGTATGACAATAATTTTTGCTGAAATCAAAACTATTCTTAGTGATTGGTTCTGACATAACTGTAGTTGGAAAGGTACCAAGGTGGATCTGGATAGTGTAAGGTAGCAAAATACTTTCACACTAGCTAATATTAGTGATATTTGCTATAACTCACTATCAACTATCAATCACTATTCATAGCAGTGATGCATTGTTTATGTAGATCACAGGAAATCCTTAATCTGCATTTGTCAAAGGAGGAACATGCATGGTGATTTTGCATGTCTCAGTTTAAGGATTTTGGATTACAAAAGATTCTTTGTCTCACATGCTTTTCACAAATGTTTGTGAGTAGATTTAGCTTTCATTCTGTATATGTCTTAAACAATTAATCCTAGAAATACTTGACAATATGCACCCTGTGTTTTCCTGTTAGCTTTATATGTGAAGTGTGTCAAGAGACAGATACTACAGAGAAAAAGAGAATATTCTCCTACTTTCTAATATGCTTTTTGACTTAATGAAGATATTTTTAACTTGAGAGTAGAGTATCCAGAAGCCCAAACACCCTCTCTTTTACATAAGCATTTTGTTAACATTACTTCTTTTGTTACTTACATTATGTTTATAACTCAGATGCACAGCTTTTCTATGAACCAGTGAGAAGTCTCTCGTTTTTCAAGTGGGATAGCTGAGAAACTATTCCATCTTGCCTTGGTCCTGACTAGGAATAGAAGCCAAGCAGAAGCCAAGCCTGTGAAGGAACTGACCTGTGTGTTGCCTTAAAATAGGCATGCTAAATCTTGGTATGATTGCCAATGCCTTTTTCCTTAACCATTTGACTTCAGAAAGCCCACAGCAAAGCCTGAAAGTAGACTTCTTGTATCTTGCAGTATCTTCCTGTCATCTAAACACTTACAGGCTACAGGTGCACAGAGAACAGCTGTCCTCTGGTATTCTTTGCTGAAGTGGTAAAGCTGAGCCTCTTAACAAGTCATTACTTGTATTACATTATTTTAACCTTTGTAATATAATACATAATATTAATGTGTATTTCTAAGACTCCTTGTTGGTGCTTGCTTGGCGAGCTTGCATTTGTCAACATGTACTGATTCATACAAACTAATATTTGTAGCCTTTAAGAACTGAAATTAGTCCTTTCTTATTATCATGGGTTCAGCAGCAGCAATCATTTTTTCTTTTTCGTAGTAGCTGGTGCAGAACTGTATTTTGATTTTCAGCTTGGGAACAGTGCTGATAACACCAGTTTATAGCTATGGCTTAGAATGTTTAGGCTGGCAAAGGACTTTCTGAGCCTCATGCTCTGCCAGGGAGGAGGGGAAGCCTGGAGGAAGCCAGGAGGAAGCAGAGACAGGGCACCAGTCCTAAACTGACAAAAGAGGTATTCCATACCACATACGTCATGCTTGGTGGATCTGGGTGAGCAATTGTATTCTCTTTCCTTGTATTTCTCTTGTCATTAGTATTATTATTGGTGGTAGCAGTAGTGATT
>JASSUY010017728.1:0-13993 GCA_032466535.1 Forpus xanthops
TTCTTTTGATTCTCCTTCCCATTTCCCGGGACTGGGGAAGAAAGAGGGGGGAGTGAGCAGAACTGTTTGAGGGGCCTTTCAAAAGTTAAAGATAAGACTTGGTTTAATTGAAACAACTTTATTAAAGAAACCTTTAGCAAAAAAAATAGGAGGTACTTAAAAGCCCCCAAATCTTCTGTCATACTTTTTCTTGGAAAACTGCTGAAATTGAAATTATTTTATTGTGTTTATTATTATACTTCAGACATAAATTTTATTGTTATTTATTATTCTTCATAATTAGATCCAACAACAGCATGTATCTCGAAATGTATGAAATTTTCAATTAATTGCTTTACTTTCTCTACTGAATTTGGACTATTTCAAGATCACTTAGGCTTTTATAAATACATGATTTTACATTCCCAAAGGCGAAATTTTGTAGACAGAGTCTCTTATGCACGTTTATGTCTGGATTTCCATAAGACATTGTATGCATTCATAGAAATTAATATCACTGCTTTGCAGGAGGGCAATAGATTCAGTCCATTATCACTCACAAGCAGGAAGAAAGAGAAAGATGGAAGCTGCTTCAATCCTGAGTTGCAGCAGTCACAGCCGCAGCTGTTACACAGTGTGCTCTTAGCATGGATGAAATAGATCAAGCTGAAGGCTGACTAGTCATCGGAAAGGCTGCAAAGTATAATGCCTCAGCACTTCATGACTCTTACATGCCAAGAGCACATCTTTGCTTGAATGTTGAGAAATGAGTTGCTGCCACTTATGACAGTGTTGCATCTTATTGAACCAGTCCTTAAGGGCAACATCTCCTTAACTGCCCATTGGTCATTTACAGATTATTGCTGCACAGCTCATCCAGCTCAGGACAGTCTGGCTGGACATAACTGTGCTGCAAGTCTGTGACGAAGGGCTGTCTGGTGAGACTAAAAAGGAAGAAAACCAGTTTACCTCACTGTCATTCTCTCCTTTCATCGCACTCCACTCCATTTATACAATTTCCTTTCCACATTATCTCATGAGGAATGAAATGCTCAAACTTGTACATTTTTACTGCCTAGGAAGGGTGAGTGCAGCAAAACAGTGGAAACAGAGGAATGAGCTGAGTTAAAGCACAGCCTGCAGCCTCCAGAACTCCATGAATGAAAGCAAGACAAGGAAGCAGCACAATAAAAATACCATGGCAGTTAAAAGCCAGGTGGGATAAAGGGCATGGTTTCCATTCTACCAGAACAATTGCTTGGTCTTAAACCCCTGTGGTCTTTTACAGAATCCAGTTTAAGTTTAGAAAGAAATAAAATTATGAGGCTGTTAACACTCCTAAGTAGAAGTTAAACCGAGCTCTATACAGGCAGCCAAAGTACCTTTGCTGCCTGGTCACTAATTGGTCATTTGGGGCACTGGGAGTGCCAGAATTGACTCGTTGAAAATGAAAGGCAATTCATGAGTCACTGATAATTAAGTAGGGAGGAACTAAAGGAAAACCTGTTTTACCACTGGTTTGGCAGCTTCAACATGCTTGCCATGGCCCAACAGAAAGCAAAATGCCATGCTGAGTTAGCAATATGGTCTTGGTGAGCATTTCCACAAAAATTGAGTGCAAACAGGGGTTTGCTAACAGATGTGATGAGAGGACCCAAGAACACTTTGGCGCTCTATGTCAATACAAGACAGCAATATTTCATTATATCAAAGAACTTTGATTTCACACCTGACTGAAAGCCAAAACATGAAGTCTCAAAACAGATGCTACTTTTGGATTATGTTAGTCTGAGTAGTAAGCATGCATTAAAATTGCATGTGTCAGATATGGCTGTTCTACATATGTTTAGCTTGTACTCATCAAATGACTTTCCAGCCTAACATTGTGGTGTAACAAAGCCAAGAAGAAATCATTAGAAAGTGTGAATCTGATAATCTGAGAACATGAAGGCCTTATTAGGTATAAGAAACAGACCCTGCTCCCTAATCAATTTCTTTAAACTGTCAAACATCACCAAACATGACAGCCTTTGCTCGGCTCTGGGATCTTATTCACACTGTAAACTATTTGCCTGAGGTTCTGCAAGTAACGAAGATGGAATGAACACTGCAGCAAATGAACCTGTCTCTCTCAGAAGGTGACATCAAACAGGACTTCCACACAAAGTATATGTATTATTATGGAAATTGCATCTTGACACATTGTTGTAAGAAACACTCCCAGAATATTTGGAATATTATCTAAAATTGTTTGTCTTGGGTCAGGAAGAAACAAACATGCCAATGGAACAGTAAGGAGAATTGCTGCACTTTGTGAGAAACGTCCTTTTCTTAAGTTCACTAATCTACAGTCAATGATAACTGATAGATCACAGACAGAAGTGTCTGCCCTGCACATCGGCAGTGCATGTGCACCATCTCAGTAAAGCTACCCCCCACACCTTATTCTTGTGGGGCAAAAGGTGTTAATTTTCAGGATAAGGATCTGAGTGATGCTGCTGTGCTTCACTATCCGTCCATTTATTAGCAGCTTGCTTCCACTCAGTGAACCAGCCTCCCTCAGTACCTGTTATTGCAGGATCAGAGACATTCAGAAGCCAAATGTGAGTATTTCAATGGTGCAAAAGAACCAGTGGTTCTGTCTGAAAGACTGGTCACAAAAGTCTGAAAGCTGAAAGAAGAAAAAAAATTGTTCACTGTGTGTGGTGCAGATGAGCCACACCTCTGAAAAGCTAAATATTATTCAGAAAGCGTGATGCAAAGCTCATAACAGAGGTGATACAAAGCAAACTTCTCTTTTTTTTTTTTTTTTCAAAAAAAAAAATAGAACATATGTACTAAAAGTGAAAATATTTCTGTATGATCCAGTTTTAAGAAGGATTGATTCCTAAGTGTGTATATTTTATGTATGCTCATGAACAAAAATAATCAATGAACATTCAGGTGAAAATTCATTTAAAATATATTGACCTTAAATATAGTGCAAGTGACTGAATTCCGGAAGCGCTTTGGTCCTCCAGTAAACAACAGCAGGCTAGCATTAGACGTTGCTAAAGCATTTAACAGTATTCTCACACTGAAAGAAACCAAGTGAAATTAGTGGCATCTGAACTACATTAATTTTATTTTCTGTTAAAGAATGAAACTGTTATTGCAAGGAAGACATTTTCTCAACAATGTATAATTATATTTTTTATTGGGAAGCTGAATAACTAAGAAAGATTTTTCAAGCTTCTACAGAAAAAGAATTAAAAATTGCTAGTGCGTATTTTTTGGAAACTGTATACTGTTTTCACTAAGAATATCCATGACTTAAAGTAATTGAAATGTTACTGGTGAAATGGTACTGTTACTGGTGAAACGGTATTGTTACGGTTGAGTATTGTTACTTATTGTCCTAGATTTTTTTTTTAAAGATAGTAATATATCAACTCTACAACATTCTGGTTATGAGTAACTTCTTTTCTAGCTTTTACACACAGGAGAATTAATCTTATACTCTGACTTCTCACTATAATTCTTAGAGCTTCACAGTGCTTCATATTTCAGTGATCCCTCCCCAGACAAAATAAGTCAAGGATCTGTGTTCACCAGACGCCTTAAACATAAGCTTAAGCTAAGCTTAACTGTCTTATTTTTTAGCAAAATATATTTTTCAGGAACCAAGTCATTAAACTAGGAGAGAAATTCTCAAATATTTATTGTGAATTTTTCTTTTTTACTTAGCCCATTTAAATGTTTGTTCAGCCAGAGAGAGAGAAGCAAAGTATCTGTTGCAGTTTGCTCCAGGGATAAGGGTTACCAGAGGTAGGGTGAGGGTTACTCATAGTGACGAAGAGTCCAGAGGGTAGTGGCAGAGCAGTTAGTCAACTCAATAGGAGTGATAGAACAAACTCCAATTTATTCTGCTACAAACCCGAATTTATACACTGTAACAAACACCTTTGTTGTCCACACTCTATTTTTACTTATCACTGACTAACGGCTGCTGTCCATGGCATAAGTCCAATTGCTAATTGGATAGCTCTTTCTCATCTCTTCTTGGATCCATATCTTGCTGTCAACAGGAACTTCTACCAAGGTTAGTTCTCAGGATGTTCTGCAGGTGTTCAACTCCTTTCATCTCTTCTCTGTCTCTCTGGACATTCCACAGACAGTAAAGAATTTCTTCCTCAGGTCCAATCTAAACTTCCCTTGTTTAAGTTTGAACCCATTACCCCTTGTCTTCTCACTACATCCCTAATGAAGAATCCCTCCTCACCATCCCTTCAGATACTGGAGTCTGCTATGAGGTCTTCACATAGCTTTCTCTTCTCCAGGCTGAACAGCCTCAACATTCTCAGCCTATCTTCATAGGGGAGATGCTCCAGTCCCTTGATCATCCTCGTGGCCTCCCTCTGCACTTGTTCCAAAGCTTCCATGTCATTTTCACGTTGAGGACACCAGAACTGCACACGATACTCCAAGTGATGTCTCCTGAGAGCAGAGTAGAGGGGCAGGATCACCTCCCTCAACCTGTTGGCCATGCTCTTGATGCAGCCCAGATTATGGTTGGCTTTCTGGGCTGCAAGCGCGCACTACTGGCTCATGTTCATTTTCTCACAGACCAACCCCCCCCAAATACTTCTCCGTGGGGCTGCTCTGAAACTCTTCTCTGCCCAACCTGTAGCTGTGCCTCAGATTGTTCTGGCCCAGGTGTAGGATCTTGCACTTGTCATGCTTAAACTCCATCAGGTTGGCATCTGTCCACCTCACAAGTGTGTCAAGGTCCCTCTGGATGCCATTTCTTCCCTCCAACATATGAACCAAACCACACAGCTTTGTCTCATCAACAAACTTGCTGAGGGCGCACTCAATCCACTGTCCACGTCACCAGCAAAGATGTCGAACAAGACGGGTCCCAACACCGACCCCTGAGATGCAGCAGTCATTGCTAGTCCTCAGCTGGACATTGCGCCATTGATCACAATTCTTTGCGTGCAGCCATCCAGCCAGTTCTTTATCCACCGAGTGGTCCACCTATCAAATTGATGTCTTTTCAACTTAGAGACAAGGATGTCATGTGAAAGAGTGTCAAAATCTTCTGTCAGAGCATTTGCTAATAAAGACCAAGGCAAAGAAGTCATTAAGAAGCTCAGCCTTGATTTTAAACTAATCTTTTGTTATATATGCCTTTGCTTTAAGGGAGTTAATTACCCTGAACTTATCTTAATGAAGACATTCAGTTGCAAGATGAAAAAGGATTTATCCCAGTGTTTCTGCTGCTGGCTATTCACTCTATCAGCTGGAAAGAAATTGATGATCTACTATGGAGACTTTTAGGTACAAAATGCACACAGGTCATTTAATCATTTTGCTGAAAAACAGACCACAATAAGTAAAGTTTAGTTTGCATGAAAGTTTCTGTCCTGGGTTCAGCAATAGCAGTCATTTTTCTCCTTCTCAGTAGCTGGTTCACTGCTGTGGTTTTTGATTTTCAGCATGGGAACAGCGCTTATAACACCAATGTCTTCAGTTGCTGCTCAGTAATGATTACTCTGACCAAGGACTTTCTGATTCTCATGCTCTGCCAGGGAGGAAGGGAAGCCTGGAGGAAGCAGAGACAAGACACCTGATCCAAACTCACCAAAGAAATACTCCATACCGCAGCACATCATGCCCAGTTACCTAGAAGGGCTAGCAAGATCACTGCTCAAGTAACACTGGGTATTAGTCGACAGGTGGTGAGCAATTGTATTCACTTCCCTTGTTATTTCCGTTATCATTATTATTATTGGTGGTAGCAGCAGTGGTTTGTTTTATACCTTAGTTACTGGACTGTTCTTATCTCAACCTGCAGGAGTTGCATTCTTTTGGTTCTCCTCCCCATCCCTCTGGGAGTGGGGAAGGAAGGAGGGGGAAGTGAGTGAGAGGCTGCATGGTTCCGAATGGCCTTAAACAATGACAATTTCCATGCTTTTCAATTTTAGTAAAAATTTAAAGCAAGCAGTTCAAAATTTTCTTCTTTATTTGGAATCTTCTTGTGTATTTTCAAGGCATTCAATGTAATTTCTGTATGACTTCTGCTGACCACAAGTACTTTCTTCATAAACTCCTGAAATATTAGCATCTGTGCAATAGCTGACATGAGAATCTTTTGATGGTATCCTTGAAATAAACCCACAGGCCTTGTTTAAACTGCTTTTAAGTAAGTCTCTCAGTCACTGTTCCAAGAAAGGTAAATACGGATTGATTTAATAGCATCAAAAAGGGAAATCATGCAGAAAATAGTTCTATGAAATATATTTACAAACCTCAGTAGATTCTATGAAGAATTATACTTAATACAACAATTTTCATTATTGCCCCATTTGTCCAACTTCTCTGGAGAGAGCTACTTCAGCTTTATATAATCTACATTGTTTCAATCTTAAAAAATTCTGGAGGGATGCATTTAAATGAGTAAATTAAATGCAATTTATATAGAGCAATGTTTATAAATTTATGGATCTAAGAATAATGAATAAGGGATAAATAATTCATGGCATTTCATTCTGTCACACACTGTCAAACTGTGACTATAACAGATTTCCTTATTTCCATGCAGACAAATCGCAGTGTGGCAAGAATGAAAAAAACAAGCATCTTGGGCAAGGCATGGTGATCACTCTGCTGGTGGAAATAATTTTAAATTCTGCAACAAATAGCAGATGTAGCCATTCAAATAAAATTTCATTCATTCCTCATTATTTGATCTGTCTCATTTTTCATATGTTTTCACTTAGAATAATAGATTTTACAGCCAGAGGGATGTTGTTTATGTGGGTTTATCTACTAAATAGCGCAATAAGGAACTTCATTCACTTATTCTGGTGGACCAACCAGGACCTCTGCCTTTTCATTATAGCATTCCTCCAAGAATACGTGCATATGGGAAGTTGGATTTTCATTCTGCTCATTTCCTAAGTTGTTAAACACCAGACAACTTTCAAACTGAAGTTCTCTAGTTACATTAATGTGACCTTCTACCAAAACTAAGAATGAATCTTACTAGTGCAAGCTGGTCCGCACTGTGTCCAGCTCAGCTCTGTGCCTACATGGCGTACTGTTTTGCAGATCTCTTCTGAATCAACCACCTGCCTTACAGGCTCTGGGTGACAGTGGAAAGAGCAAGTTTACATCTATGCAGGTAAACTTCAACTAGATTCCAGGTTTTTTTGTGCCTACAATCAAATGTAAGTTGTTAACTCTTCTCATAATTAAAAATATACCTTTTACCTCTAGCCTGAGTGTGTACGCTCTCAGCTCCAAGGCAATGAGCTTCTTTATACTTTTTTTCAGTAATTTTGCATTCAAAAAATCTATTTTATTTATTCATGTGGTTCCCCTGATTTTTCCTTCAGTGGACTAAAAAGAGCCAGCATATTATGCCAGTTATCATCAGCTGGCTGTCTGACTCCCTACTTCCCTCAAACAATTATTCCAGTCTCCATCCCTCACTAAATTTTTAAGAAAATACAGCTTGAGGCCTCTACTATTTGCCTTTCACTTGGGAAAAGATCATCCATTTGCACCCTTGTCTCAGAGTAAAGCTAATCCCTAAGTTTGTCCCTTGCCATGATTCCTATGAAAATGGATCTTAGGTCACATCCCTATTTCTTCCTCTCTCTCTCATCTCTCTGCCTCCATCTGCCAGCTGCTCCTTACTCTCAGCAGAGTAAATTAGCCTTTGTTCAGGCCTCTGCTGCCACTGCTAGATTGCTTTGGGTACCTTTGTTGTCTTATTAAAGTAAGAGGTATAAAAGTATTGCATTGCATTAAAGCAGTATATACCTAACCAGCAACTACAAAGTGGATATAATAGCAGTTTGAATAGAAATATAGCATGTAAACAATGAGCAGAAATAGAAGAAAAATATTGGCACACTATTAAGTAGGAGAGGGGAAATAGTCATCAATAATACTGAAAAGTCTATGATTCTCAGCTTTCTTCATTTCTGTCTTTACTAGCACTGTTGGGACCCAGGCCTTGGGAACGAAAATCCGCCTGGATGCAAACACAGACCCACTGTCAGAGAAGGAAGAGTTTGTATATGAACTATCACAGGAGCTTGACCTTACAATCAGTGACCCCTGACAAGAGCTAGCCAAGGGTGTTAAGAGAGCTAATCTTTGACAAGTTGTGGAGAGTGAGGACATCTCACAAGACTGGAAGTAGGTTAATGCCACCCCAATCTACAAGAAGTGCTTAAAAGGGTATCCAGGAAATTATCAGCCCGTCAGTCTTCACTACTTAAGATTGCTATGGAACAAATCCTCCTGGGGGGTTTATCACAAGTTAAATGAACCACATGGTTGGGAAAGGCCAGCATGGGTTCATTAAGGACAAATTGTGCTTGACAAATTCGCTCGTTTTCTTGGACAGCATAACCTGCATGGTCGCTGTGGGGCAAGCAGTGGACATTGTCTACCTGGATTTCTCCAAGGTTTTCAGTGTGTTTTCCCACAGCCACCTCCTAGAGAAGCTGATGTGTTACAGACTAGACAAGTGTTCTGTATGCTCACTGGGGAACTGGCTGACCTGCTGCACCCAGACAGTGGTGGTAAATACGATTCAAGGTCTGGGAAGCCTGCCATGTGAGGAAAGGCTCAGACAACTGTGTTCAACCCTAAGAAGGTTTAGGGGAGACCTTATCACACGTTCTAATATTTAAAAGGTAGCTACAAAGAAAATGGGGATATAAGAACTGATTACAAGAGAGTCTAACATAGTTAAAGCTGCATGTATCGAAATTCTTTCATACATACATTATTTATTGTGCGAAATAATATAACTGCCCTCCAAAAATGGGTACCAAAACAAACATTTTTGAACTCTTCCAATGAAAAAGATATGAAATGTAAGTGAGCGATATAACTGTGGCAGAAAGTGGTACATTTATCAGACTTCCTTTTACCAGGGCTTCCAGAATCAGATTCTTATAGCAAGTATCTAAACTACACAGCTACAACACCTAAACAGCAATCCTGATTTAGACATTGTAGCTAATACTCTTCATTATTGTCTAGGCAACCCTCTTTTACAAGAGGGTTCAAGCACTGAAATTCTTTCTTCCAAGAGCTTCTTGATCTTATAATCTCCAGTGATGCTAAATTATACTTTTCTAAGAGGCAAACTGAAATCAACTCATCATTGAATGCAAAGTCCTTGAATCTTCATAGAGATTTTATCTACAAAGGCAGCATGGCTTTTGCGGAGTCTCTGCTTCCATTAGTTGGCTCTGGCTGACCATAACATTCTGTTTCTCAAGCTATGAATAAAAATCTCTTCAGGAAAGCAGAAATTCATAGAATTAGTGTAATCCATTTTTTGTTTTGATTTGGCTTTGTGGTTTTTTTTTGTTTTGTTTTGTGAATAAAAGTAGGGAAAAGGATGCAGAATTTGGCCTTTCTAATAACTTTTTCACAACCTCATTGCTCTCTTCTCTCATTAATAAATATTTATTGTCAGGGACAAGGGACATGTGAGACAAGGAGAACAAGACAAAAAGACCTATGTGGCTTCATCTTAATCAGATCTGAGCTCATTCTGCCTGCAAACACCGAACAAAAGATTTGTCCTATACCTTCAGATTGCTGATTATACCATCAAAATGCTGTTTATAACTTCAGTTTACTGAGTATTAAATTCATGCAGCTCTAGTCACCATAAAATTCCATATCTGGTCTAAGATTATCATTTAAGAGCCCCCTCTAGTTGATGAAAGTAAAGAGGTCCCCTTGGGATAATTCATTCAATCTAACTTTAGGCAAGCTCTTCATGCCATAGTAGCACTCCCTCTTCAATGACTACAATAGAAGGATTAGGCAAACTGTGGAGGCTAGATGAATAATCTTTTAGATGGCTACTGTCAGGTGCAATGAGACTCGTACTAAATCATGTAAATATAATAGATCCAAAAGCATGAGAATGATGAGAGTTAAAGATCTAATTCCTTTAACCTAAGACTGAATCAATGAACTGTTACGTAGGGGACCAAAGCTAGCAAGGCTGCAGCAGCTCTGCATCTTTAAGTCCAACCAGCAGAGATGCTGAGCTTATGTTCACAGCAAGCATGAAAACATGGGAGCACACACACACACACACACACACACGCACACACACACACACATAAACACACATCACTGGCAGCACAGATCCATGACAGGGACACACTCAGCGCTCTCACGCACACAAACAGCGCCCATAGCCTCATCCAGTCACAAGTGTACACATACACACTTGCACACCTGCTTGTTTTCCCAGTGCTGCCTCATCATGGACACATGGGCCTCCAAGCCCTGGTCCCACTCCACCTGGAGACCCAGACACACACATGCTCACACATGCATGTGCAAGAGAGACCCACAGATAGGAAAAGAGTTTAATAAGAGGACAGGGCAGACTGCCCTGCACAAAGCCAAGAGTACTGACCAGCCTGCAAGCGGCCAGCCCTTTTTATCTCCTTATCCTGCTGTTTTCCCAAACTTGGTCCCAAAGCATCAAAATCTATCCCTTTCCCTGCCTCTGCTTCCTCTCCTAAACACCCTGTAAGAAATCCTGTGCAATCCCAAAATGCTCTTCCCTTGCGTCCTATACTGCATCACATCACCCTGGGAAGTGATGGTCCTCAGGGGTTCTTCAGATGGTCACTTCTGTTGATTCATCATGACAGTTTCACTTCTGTATCATGGAGCTGAGGATCTCCTGGTGTAGTCCTGGGAGCAGCATGGACAGCAAGTACTCTTCTCTGAGGCCCTAGTTTGGGTTGCTACCCAATCTCATGTCTCTCTGCCTGCTCCCCTGGGCTGGTGGAGACATGTCGCTGAAGAACTCCTGCGATGGGTCAAGGAAGAGTCAAGGCAGGGTGCTGAGTGTCCCTCCAACTCTGCATCCTTTCTGGAGGTGAGCAGAGGAGCTTTTATCACACAACCTAACACTCTATCCCTCCCTCACAGGGTTGAAAAATTATTTTGAATATAAGTTGGATAACAGAATATAAATACAGGATTGCTTACAGAATATTAGAGAAATAAATTCACATGAAAAAAAAAATATATTAATTTAAAAATTGAAAGATTTATTAAAGAATTCTGTGTTCAAAAACGTATTGGTTTTTTGAACGTAAAGTGGTTTAGACACCATGAAATTATTCATTGAAGATCCTTTGAAGTATAATGGCAAAAATAGTGAAAAAACTCTTCTAGTTAAATACTTTGATGGATGCCTTTTCCTGGCAATCTAAAAAGTTTTTTTTTTTTTTTTAATAATTTCTTTTTTTTAATCAATTACTTAAGGTATGAGAACATACAGGCTACCTGGAATCACCTGAATAGGTCTTCACAGTTAGTCAAACCCCAGCATCACTAGGCTTCTCAAAGAGAATTCACTGAATTAAAGAAACATCTGCAGTTTCCTGTACTGTACTCCTGATTGTGATCTCACATGGCTTACAAAGATGCTACAGTCTGGATGTCAGTGCAACCGTGCTTAATTAAGATAAATGCATTAAAAAAAAAAAAGAGTAAAGCTTCTTGCTCTCAAAAAATAAAAAGTCAACAGTGAGTGGATTTTTTTTTCTTTTATAGTATAAAAGGTGATGGGGGACAGTTTGGTACTGTTTAGATCAAGTCTGATCCAAAAAACACACTCATTGTTCAGATCTGAATACTGATTTATTTTCCTCTGTGAAGTCTGCTGTACCAGGCCCTGTATACCCAGCAGGGTTTATTGAAAACATCAACAATAACAATGTAGAAATTCACAAGAAACAAAAATGGTGGTTGAGTGTCCCACAATACATTTCCAAAAGTAAAACAGGAAAATAATGTCACGGAGCAAAAGTAGAATAAAGTTTCCATTGCACAACTCTGTTATACAAATTGTTTACAGAAAGAATTACCTACAAAGTTCTTATACTTAGTCTGTATATGACTAACACAGTTTTTTTAAGCATGAATTTTAAGATATCCTATGGTTTTCTCAACTCTGGAGTTTTCAAAATAAAGACTAACCTATTCAAAGTTATTTGCACACTCGAGTTACCTCTATTGAGTCACTCAAAACTCTTCAGCTGTTCAATTTTGAGTCAGAGCAGGGGCAATATATTCAAGTTTAAGGATCACTTTTATTTCTACTATGTGTTCAGGAACTGAGTTCTTCCTTAATGCTTGCTTTACCCAATTAAAGCATGCATTTTCCTTTTTCCTGCCAAGTAGGTTAATTTGAGTGATGCTGCACTTAAACTAATAAACATTACAGCGATAGACACAAGACTACCTTCAAGTGCATTCTCCTCATGTAATTCTCCCATGTGTGCATATACACATCAGTTGATATACTAACTGGCCAATACTGCTGAGAAGCAAATTGAATTACTTTGCATTATAGATACGGCCAAAATTCTTCCCCTGGATGCCTCTTGTGGAGAGCGAGAGTGGCATCTGTGGCAACAGATTATCAACTCAGAGAGTGAGAAGCCAATGTTAATGACAGAAAATATCTGTGAATTATAAAACATCACAGTATCTGTATTTTCTGTAAAACTAATCTGCAAGGAACAGTTCTAACAGATTAAAGGAAAAAAAAAACAAAAGACATCTCTCTTGGGTACTAGAAATCTAAAATATTTTTCTTATTTTTAATTTATTACTATGGGGATAGAATAGCTTCTTTGAAGCATCTTTTTTATTTTTATTATTTTCCTTTGGGAGGAATGTCATAAAATATATCTGTTGATTTGTTGCCATCTGTGCTAGATATGGAAAGGCATATTTTATCATCAAAGCACAGTTTCTTAATACATTGTATTGAAAGCATTAAATCCTGCATGCAGAATAAGGATATTAAAAACAAACAGCCAAACAAAGCCAAAGTATAGTAAAGTGTTGTGATATTATATAAAGATTCTTCCTTTTCCTTTTTAAGAATTCAGAAATCTTGTATTTCTACAAATTTTCTGTATTGAAAGCAAATTTCTTTAGTAAGTGAAATGAAAACAGAGAAAAAGACTTAAAGTGTCTTAATCCTCATATAGAATGGCTTTTGATATAAATTGATTTCATGATTTATGGAGACTGTACATCTAGAAATTATTCTTTCTATTTCAGTCAGAAATTGACTTTGGAAATGTGAAGCAGAATTTGAAAATATTTGAAAATAGTATTTAATCACATTCTGTACTAACTTTTGCCTCTATAAAGGGATAATTCCAGAGGAAGAAACAACGGATGCATCCAATTCTGCAGAAATGTTGTGCAACGGGTTACTAACTTTTGATAATCACGTATTCAATTGGAGCAACCTTGAACAGCAAGTTACTTTTCCTTTTGCCAAAGCAAGCCAGGCCTTTAAAGTTTTATTCTAGGGGAGGGTAACTAAACAGCAGATCACCAGATGGGAAACTTGGATCATTGGAGGAGATTGCTAAGGAAGTTACCAGGCAAAGAGGAACTCAGTGGAAGCAATTTACTGAGATAAAGGAAGCTGGAACAGAAAAAAAAACAAACCAACAAAACAGTAGAACATGCTTTCTTGTTGGTAAAGTCCTTTCTAAAGCAGAACGAGCAATGTGATCAATGGATTTTCAGGTGGGTTGTTCAAATTAACACTGATGAAAAGAAAGATATTTTCCCAGTTGTCATGGTTTAAGGCCCTCCAACAGTTCTCTCACTCACTCCCCCCCTCTTTCTTCCCCAGTCCTGGGAGATGGGTAGGAGAATCAAAAGAATGCAACTCCCACAGGTTGAGGTAAGAGCAGCTTAGTAACTAAGGTATAACATAAATCACTACTGCTGCCACCAGTAATAATAATGAGAAGTCAGATACAAGGAAAGAATACAAGAGCTCGCCAACTAATTTCCACCCAGCCCAATCAAGCAGTGCACCCCCATCACCTCATACCAAGTCTGATCACGCAGTGTGGGGGGGGGGGGGGGGGGGGGGGGGGGGGGGGGGGGGGGGGGGGGGGGGGGGGGGGGGGGGGGGGGGGGGGGG
>JASSUY010017728.1:14093-30540 GCA_032466535.1 Forpus xanthops
AGTCCTTGGCCAGCCTAAACATTCTAAGCCATAACTATAAACACTGGTGTTATCAGCACTGTTCCCAAGATGAAAATACAAAACACAGTGCTGCACCACCTACTACAAAAAAAAAAAGAAAAACGACTGCTGCTGCTGAACCCATGACACCAGTTGACCAGAAAAATGATGCTTCAGGTTTTTCTCAGAAAAAATAAGCCAAAATAAACTTCCCAAATCCAGCTTTGTTTTGAACCTCACAATCTTCACACATCTTCACACTTAACACAAAATTTAGGTGCATGATTTGTTAACATCTTTTTTGTACCTTTACACTTCAGGCTGACTTTGAAATGAGTGATTTGCTTATCTATCTGACTGGTTTTCATAGATGAAACTGTTTCTGAATTCATACTGGTGAATTGTTTTAATCTCTTTCACCTGTATACTTTCAGTAAATTTGCTGTTTGTTTAACCATATACTCTTGTTAACTCTTTCATTTTTATTCTACATTCATTCTCTGCTTTTTGTTAATTTAGAATGTTTAATTCCTTCTTCTGAAATTTCTATAATAGCTTAGATTTTTTTGTTGTCGAAAAAGTAGCATGTATTGCATCTTTTCAAGTTAACAGTCATGAGTTAGCATAATTCACACTTTTGCAAAAGAAAAAAACATACAAACCCCACTGATGTTTTATATAAGGTGAGTAACTTCCCAACAAAATGCAAAACTATTCTGTTTTCAGCTTGGAACAACTTCTACTGGACAGCAAATACTATCAAAAACATACCTAAAATTTGCAAGTCATTACTACCATGCATCAAAAAAAAAAGCCAGACTCTAAATCAGTCGCTCTTCTGGTAGACTTGAAATCACTGTAATATAGAAATACATAGCCCAGCTGCAACAACTGGAGAGAAGCTAGGAAGGCTTGGTAGCATTACAGAGATCCAGCATCTCCCTAGAAGTGGGAAGTCAGGCAGCAGAAGCTGTAGATCAGGAAGTTAAGCCAGGGCAGAGACCTTTTTGTCCCATTCACATATTAGTTTCATTTGGATGTGTGAGCCCAGTTCACGGCTGAACTTGCCTAGAGAGATGAAACAATTTGTACTGGAGGGCCTTTTCCTACAGTGCTACGATCCAAATGAAAAAGAAATTAAGCAGTTTCACTTTTTTTTTTTTTTATCTGCTTCTATTAAATCATTTCCACCAGATTTCACTTAGGCAATAGACTCTTAAAAACAAGTATTTTGCCTGGTGGATATTATCAACACAATTTCATGCAGAGAGCAAAATCATCTGTCCTCAAGGGCTGGAATTCTAGCGTCATTATCAAATTATACATTCTGAACAAGTTATTTTGTTTGACAATTTCCTTAAGAAAAAAAATTTTATTAAAAAATAGCATGTAAAAGGAACAACTCAACTTTTGAGAAAATACAGTCTTCTACAGCCTTAAAGAAGCAGGAAGAATCTGCCCAGGGTAAAGGTAAATTATTGACTGAAGTTTTTCACCTACAGAAAAAAAAAAAATACATTTTTCATTAACAATATTAAATTATGTGTTTCCACTGAAACCAATTTTACTTATTAACATAAATAGTTACGTAGGACAAAATTTCACTGTGCAAGTACTGCTGTAAGCATTTTGCACTATGTAATGATTATAGTTGCTGTCTGAGAAACACAAATTCAGAAATCATCCTGATATATTTTAGGTCTATAACAGTGAATTTCAGCTATTTTAATACTTTTATTCTGATTTTCTCCTGAGCTTACTGTAGAACTGTAGCACTCTCAGGTGAGATGTTCAAAAGTTTTGCCCTATTTTTTTTCCTCAGAAGGAAATCACTAGCATCAATCACAGAATAAGGCTGCAAGTTTTAAAAAGTGATGTCATATAGGCTGTCTTGGTTTTGACAAACTCAAGCATTTCCAAAAATCAAAATTAATATTATTATGTTAAAGAATTGGAAAACAAGCTTAAAGACTACAGCATTCTTCAACCTGGTTTGCAAATGTGAACTTCAGAGCACCATGTTCATCACAAACTAGTGACAAAGTCCCATGAACTCCTTGCAGTGACCCTGGAATAACCAAATGTTGCGTAGTCTTCTTTCTACCTCAAATCTGACCTTCATTTTGAAAGGTGACAAGGAACAGGTCAGCATATTTTCACATCATTCACTTGCCCTTGCTAAACATTATTCCACTTTGAGTTACCATAATCTGATCTCAGAACCAGATGGTGATCTCAGTGACTCTTTTTGTGACTACCACTGGTTTACAAAAATAGAAATGAGGAATACAAAGATGAGATCTTTCCTTTTGACTGTTCCTTATTTCTCATGTCATATTCTTCGAACCTTTCATTTGCAAAGAGTCATGTATCTCCAAGTTCTCTGTTACATCTCTGCTTTTCTCATTTGTTTTAGTTATGTCTCTTCTTATCTCTACAGCTTCTCAGGGCTGCAGTATCTCATTAAAGCAAAATTGAAACTGTTAACCTCCCTATTCTCAGTATTTTCTCAACTACTTTGAAGGACACGAGAATGCAATCATATACCCATCAACTTTTAGAAACCAAGATTAACTTTTAGGAACGTTGAATATGCAAAGCAGAACTAGGAATGCAATTCTTGCTCTGTCTCCATCATTCTCTAAACAGTTTAAGAACACAGAGCATGTTCCAGACTTGGGTTCAGAGCTAGAAGGGAAACCTTGAAGCAAACACAAGTGAAAAAAGGTTGGGTTTACTTTTCCATTCAGCACAATCCCAAATAAATCAAGTTTTATTCGATAATTGTATTTGCAAATTACTTATGAAATAGACTGTGGTTTACATACCTTGGAGAGGACGATGCTAAATTATACCTTTTGATGGACTAACAAAAATGAGTCTCTGGAAGAGACTAAATCATTTCTTCTCCACCACATCATATAAAAATCATTCTCAGGCTGTCCCTCTGACAGGGTAGATATTCTCCTCTGTGCTAGTTTGTTGATCAGATTATAGAGATACTGGCCAACAGTCAGAAATCAGACTGCTTTTCAGTATAATCTTTCAAGACTCTATTCCAGGACTACACATTATGTAGTTTTGGTCAGTACTTTTTGCTGAATTGTGTGAAGCTGTGCAAAGCCTGCACTGAGGTTTGGTTCCCGTGTCTCTAGGCAGAATTCATTACAGCTCAAAAAGCATTAAACAATCACTACGGGAGAGAAAAAGCATCAGGCAGGGAGCAAATAGGACAAAGAAGAAATCGAGAAATTATCTCCCCAACAAAATGCTCAAACAAATATTAGAAAAGAAGATCTATGAACATTCAAAGGTTAACAACAAAGTCAAGAATATTAGCCAGTGCAAACATCTGAAGTACAAAAATGGAAAATAAATTGAATGACAATGAATAAAATTATCAGTTAACAACAGGAACTAAATGAGCCAAGTGTAACTTGAGTTTGGTAGAGCTTTTTACACACTGGGTCACAAAATTAGATATCGAGATTTAAATAAAATTATGTAGGAGGAGCATATTGTAATACGAGTAGTTGTTCAAACATAGTTAATGTAAGGTAATTTTAAATGGAAGAACATTGTTTTAGGTGAGCTCTCCTGTACCTCTGAAATTTGGATCAGGTCCATTCTGATTTAACATGTCTACTCATATTCTGAAAGAAAAGGTTAGGTGGCATATTAATAATTCTAAAAGATGATAATTAACTAGAAGAAATTACAAGTACAGTGGAGGGGAAAATACATGAAAGAATATAATGCATTTAAGAGTAATAGTGAAATACAAAGAAAAATACAATTCCTCTAGGGACAAACACTCCCTAGGAATAATTTAGGTAATATAATTAAACCAAAATTTCCCTTCCTAAGGTTATCAAAAAAACAATTTATGAGGCTAATGCTGTAACGAGTATGGTTTTCAGGCTGTTTGGTTAACTCCTATTCACTGAGAACCCAGTTCAGACTTCAGCTGCCTAAGGGAACTTCAGCTTTTCACATCCCTGCTCCAGCAATTTCTCTCCTAAAACTGAGTTAATTAGTGACAGATAACCTTCCCCAAAGTTTGTTACACCTTTACAGCTACTTTTATACACAACACTCTTCCAGGGACTGAAACACAAGCCCTCAGTGAACTGACAAGCCATATCTAATTGACATCTGGCATGGTTTGCACTGTTGCTTTGCTCTATGGTTTCTTTTGAAATGTTGAACTACTGGTGGCACAAGATTATTTATTTGGAGAACATAAAATTAGGGGTCTGTGTGCCTTCACCTATTGATTGACATAGTCCTTAACTGAACTGTTCTCAGTGATTAGCTTGTTGTGAAGAAAACCGTATCTTCTGTCTGGAAGGACTGTGCTCAAATAACTCAGATTTTTTGATGCATTTGATCATATATTTCATATAAAACATATAGCCTCTCACTCACATGTTACACAACCACACAAAAATTATTAATGCCTTTGATTCATTATTGATTCTTGTCTGGAATGTGACCCTTCATCCAGTCTCTGTTGCCATGAAACTAATCTTCAAGTGCAAGCCACTTAAACTCACACCCACTGAATTATACCCTTGTGACAGGTATTGCTACCCAGTAGGCCAGAGCTAATTCAAATAAATCTGGAGCGTAAACTCCTCTACTCTCACATTTTTCAGGTCCCAAATGAAAGTAGAGCATCTTCTATCACGTGTTTCCGAATTATTATCCTGAAATTTGTAAACAAATTTCTACCTTGGAAAGCTTCCTACCTGACTGGGAGAGGCCTGGGAATAAATACACTCTTGTGGTTTAAAATCCTCCATGCCCCCCTGAGCCTCTACTCTGGCTAATATAGTCCGCATTTTGCCTAAAAGCAGACTTTTAAAAAATCAAATCAATACATTGATTGCCTAGATACAGGCTGTATTCCACTCAAATTTGACAAATATTTCAAAGTAGGCAGCTGCAATAAGCAAAGTGCACCAAAATTTATATTCAATTTACATATCATAACTTATGCAGAAAAATAAAATCTCTATTCTTCAGGAAGGGGATACCTCAATTTCATTTTGGCAGCTTTAACAAGTGATGTATGGTGCATTTCAGCATATTTAAAGGAAGGACCTTTTTATATTCATACATTACTGCCAAAGTCTCCTTCTCTGCCAGAGCATACAGATGCTTAACTTACTTTAGCGTGTGCAATGTGTTTGTGTTATTTGAAAAAAAAAAAAAGAAGTACTTTCCTTTAACTCATCTGTAGATAATCTGACTTTTGTATATGCTGTTTTCTGCCTCAGGAGTAGGGCTTCCACAATTTAGAATTTCAGTTTCTTTGTCATTATTTTTAGATACTTAGCCCTTACACTTATTGAACATATTTGTAGTCAGTGCTTTAAACTTATTTAATCACTTAGATTAAGCATAAATGCAGTTATTTAGGTCTTCTTATTGCCAAATCTCTTTTTCCTTGCAGTGCATGTCACTGTGCATGTGAGAGCAATGCACTTATTGTACATGTGTATTTTACCTTGTTGCCTTACGTTTCCACTACACAATTTTCATTTTATGGGCATTACCTTTGTTAGTTTACCTTTGAAATTAATTCTATTTTCCATGACATGAAGTGAGTGCAGCTCAGATGATAGATAGCAATTTAAGGAGATGTCTCAAAGTATAAATGTTTATTGATGTGTCCCCTGTCCTTTGTCTAGGAGTGTCTATCAGATGTTGCTCATCAATCAAGCATGAAATTTATTTGCCATCAACTATGTTTGATAACATTTCCACCCTTGTAGTTAGTAAAATGTATTTTCATATATTGATGTACACTGCCTTAGCTAAAATGTAAGTGAATGCTTCTTTTTAATTTTTTTTTTTTTTTTTTTTTAAGTGGCCAAAACTTAGAACCTTGCAGTATAATTCTTCTAGTCATAGCTCAGCTATGATTTTCCTTTAATTTCTGCCTCAGGGTAAGTGAAGTTCGCTTAAATACACAAAAGATGGAATGAATTGGATCTTCCACTTCCAGTCTGTCACATTGTTAGAATAAATTTCTTTTGAAAGCCACCATCAGGCTTTTCCTCAGCTCGTGACTCCTTTTTCTGAATTCTCATTCATGACCTATATGCCTACTTTGGTTTTCCCTTTTTCAGTGTTAGGTCATTTTCCTCAATCCGAAATTTTATCTATTTGTCTTTTTAATACTTCTTCATGTTTTCCAGTATTAGAGCTTCCTGCAATATCCATGTATCAGTTTCCATATTAAAATAATGAATGTCCAATTTGTCCTCAGATAAGCAGTCCATTTATCTTCTGCTGCAAAGATTAAAAGGGATTCACTAAAGCTATCAGCACCTTTTTTTCTATACTATGCTTATTTTTGATGCTTTCAACTTTAAGCAGTCTAAGTCAGGTAACATACCTTTTCCCAGGAATTATATAAATACCTCAGGTTGTGCTCTGTTTCAAAATAGATACTCACTTTATGTTATGCTTCTTAGAATTTGCTAGGCACCAACAATCATGAAAGACTGGTTCAAATTTTCTCACCAAGGGTCCATTTTGAGTCTAAGGTTTTGTTCCTGTTGTGGTTTCAGATTTATAAAAAACCTTCTGTGACAAACTTCTAAAATGTTGGCTTTATTTATGTTCTCTGGTTAAAATATATAAGCCGGAAGTTTAATTTTTACCTGCATTACTTTGTTGTTTATAATTCAATAGCAAAGTTTCCCTTTAAGTCAAACAGAATAATGTGTGCAAGAAAACAAATTAATTTGAAAAAACAGTTGTTGTAAATGTTAATATGAAAATAAAACTACCTTCAAATTATCCTCCACTTCACTAACATGAAGAGCTGCTTGAAATTCTTCTACTTATCTTCTTTATTTCCAAGAATTCTATCTTTGATGGATCCAGGACCAAAAAACAAGTTTCTTCAGTTTAATTTACACATATTTATTGCAATTTGTAGGGCTCAGGAACTATTCTGGATCTAAGTTTCTTTGAAATTATTTTTTCTGTGAATACAGGTTATGTATTTGAACAGCATAGGAAGACCTGGATTACTGCAGTCCCTCCCCAGATTGCCTTGGGAACCACAAAGGCTCCTTTTGTTTGCTTATGTATTGTATCAGCAAAATACACAAGAACAAGGTAGGAAATGGAAAAAAGAGGGAGTCATTCTCTTAAGTGATCAATGTTTCTGCTTTTGCTATAAGCCACAAGAAAGCATCTGTAAAGCTGCTTTTAAAATTAAAAGCCCCTATCATGGTCAGTACCCTCCCACCCTACCATAGATTTTATCAGCATGTCCTTGTCTTATCAGAACTTTGCTAAGAAAACAGCTTTCTTTATCCTCCATTTAGGACATCTAATGATTTCAGATTAATTAGCAAATTAGGCAATAAAGATGACAGTCCCACTTCCTAAGTCCCATCACAGTTTATTGCATTAGGATTTGAAGGATTCATTTCCATAACACAATATCTAACAATCAATTACAATACTTTAAATATTGAATTTATCATAGAAGATGAAAAGAAAATATTTTTATGAGATGATGAAAAAATAGTAAATTGCCTATAAATTAATAGGTTTCACTCCAGAATAGTATTTTCCTAGCTTTCCCACATTACTGCCAAGAAGCTGAGGGAATAGCACTCAAGGAAGTAGATAACTGAAAAACACAGTCTTTAAATCAGCTATGCTGTGAACAAGTGCTGGGTCCGGTGTTCTACAGTAGTGGTCAGAATGGTCCCACCTGAGGATGCCACCCTACAACTTAGCTGTGCTAGTTTATGGTACAACACTATAGGAAATATGAGGCAGCTTACCTGTTTGACATCAAACTATCTCAGTATTTCTCTCATGCAAGAACTTCCAGTTGCTGCATCATTGATGACGTGTTACAAACCCACCACTGACTTCCTAGTAACTTGTTTTACACCCTTGGCCATAGCTTTGCCACTGATTTCTCTCATATGAAATTTGTTCATTTAAGCAAGCTTGAGCACTAGCTAACAGGAAAATGACGAACAAGAAGTGAAACTAGAAAATTCTCTCTTAATCTCTAACTTAATTTCATCTGTGACTGAAAATGTTATGGTTTGGTTCAAGTAAGAAGACAGCAAAAGTTTCAGGGATAGTTCCAGTTCTGTGGAAATGAAATATTGATGAAATATGGGTACAATTTTGGTCCAACTTCAGTTTGTTTCTTTGGAACCAAATTCATTAATCTGGGGCATGGTACCTAGAAATCAAAAAAAAAAAAAAAAAAAACAAAAAAACCCACACAAAAAAAGAAAAACATCAGAAAAATATGTATAGTTGGAAAACCTGTCTTTCTCAAGGAAAATTAATAAACAAGGAAACAAGATTAAACTAGCCTCACAAATTTAGTCCTCACAATAGACCCCCCAAGAGAGGATCAAAAGATTTCATTCTTCTAATGGCTTTTTCATCTCTGTTATCTATGATCCAGTATTGGAATTAATTATGACAGGCTTTATTACTACGATATTTTAAGGCTAAAAATAAAATAGGAGACTACGCTATCGTTTGCATTACCTGAACTCTTTGATGTCTTATTAATGAAATATTACTGAAAAAAAAGTTCTAGTAACTATAGTAAATTCAGAACTAAATGGAATATCTACATTCTTTATCTTGTGTCATGACACTGCAAAAAATAAAGCAGTCTGGTTTTATAGCTTATGCTTGGTTTAACTTTTTTTTTTTAACTAAGCAAATATGCAACAAATACGGCAGTTTTGCAAACTTATACTGTTAGGAGCGATTTCCATGGCCAGTGTCAGAAGTAATATTATTCTGGGAATAATCTTAGCAAAAAGTTGCTATATATTTTTTATATTTCAGCAGCATGGCTTCTCCAAAGATAGGACACTGTGCTAGCAGTGCTGTGCACGTATGGAGAAGAAAGAATGCAAGTTAACACTCACATTTGGCGCTCTCAGTAAATTCATCTAATTTGCAAAGGAGGTACAGAAGTAATGCAGCCATTAATAAAAATGCTTCACTATAGCAGAGGATCTTTGAAGCGTATACTTAAGATCAGATCTGTTTATATCTCCAAGTTCTGTCACTAGTCTTTAAACTTTGTTATGTAAGTTAGCTATGAAGATGTAATAATAACACAATAATTTAAATACAGTAGCACGCCAAACCCTAAATATTTTCCCATTATGTCAATTGCAGAAAGCTTTTAATAGAACAAATATTGATGTTGCCCAGGTTAAGACATTTTTTGGATATCATTCAGCTCCCTGGAATTCTAGGTAAGAATTCATAGAATCATAGTTAGGGTTGGAAAGGACCTTAACATCATCTAGTTCCAACCCCCCTGCCACGGGCAGAGACACCTCCCACTAAACCATGCCATCCAAGGCTATGTCCAACCCGGCCTTGAACACTGAGATGGAGCATTCACAACTTCCCTGGGCAACTCATTCCAGTGCCTCACCACCCTTACAGTGCTTTGTTAGATGAGATTTCATAGGAGGAGGTTAAAGAGGCAATTACCTCTTTAAATTACCAGTGGTGGCCAGAGAAGAATATTTTGAGTTTTATTTTTTAAAATATGTTAAGATCACTTAAAAAAGAAAAAAAAAATCAAATATTAGAGTTTTGATGGCCTTAAAATAAACAGAAATAAAGTGGACCTGTGGGAAATCTAAACATATACTTTGCTGTATGTTAGTCGCAGCTCTTAGTATGATATTTAAGAGCTAATAAGGGCCAGAAACACTTAAATGGCTAACAGATTGATGCACAAAAAAATAATGATAAATCATTATTGGTCAGAAGACTAAATGGAAATAAGGTTTCCCAGATTATATTATATGAAAAGAAAAAGTATCTGCATTTTGTTTTACAGACCAATATACAAAAATGCTTGGTACCCTATGCTCTCCTAACCTGCTCTCCTGGGCTCAGCGGTAGCAGTCATTTTTTTGCCTTCTCAGTAGCTGGTGCAGTGCTGTGATTTTGACTTTCGACCTGGGAACAGTGTTAATAACACTGATGATTATAGTCATTGTTCAGTAAGGTTTACTCTCATCAAGGACTTTCTGCGTATCATGCTTTGCCAGGAAGGAGGGGAAGCCAGGAGGAAGCAGAGACAGGACACCTGACCCAAACTAACCAAAGAGGTATTCCGTACCACAGCACATCATGCCCAGTATATAAACTGGAGGCAGTTACCTGGAAGGGTTAGATCATTGCTCAGGTAAGGCTGGGTATCAGTCAGCAGGTGGTAGGCAGCTGTATTCTCTTTTTCTCATCATTATTATTATTGGTGGTGGCAGCAGTGGTTTCTGTTATACCTTAGTAACTGTATTGTTCTTAACCCGTAGGAGTTACATTCTTTTGATCCTCCTCCCCATCCCTCCGGGAGCAGGACAAGAAGGCAGTAGGGGAGTCAGATAGTGACTGCATGGCTGATTGAGCTTAAACCACGAAAGCTCTTTTTGGCACCCAACGTGGGGCTCGAAGGGTTGAGATAAAAACAGATATGGCCAGAGTTTGCCTAACTATATTAGTGACAAGTATTCATTGTTTTGGATTAATAGTCACTCATCACAATGCTGATTTATTGGTTCTCAAAGTTGTTGCTCTTGGTCTCACAGTTTCAGCATGTCATACTTTACTCTCAGCCAGTATTTGTTGTGTTAGTGTTTATCAGATGGGGAGCTTGGGCTGAAGTTCTTGTTTCACTGTACTTTATGGCAATGACTTGTGATACAATAGAATCATTGATCATGAAACATATCCGACTTGTGTTCCCAGTGTGGTCATCACCTCTATACTTTGGAAGGTTTATAATAGAAGTGTTTAGCAACCACACAACTTTTTTCCCCTCCTTGGGTGGTCAACCTGTGAAGAGACATCCCCTTACATTCCCAGCACCCCCACCAGACCATTTACAGCATCATTTGAGAGTTCTTAAGATTTTGAATGGCCTTTAGGTACCCTTGAGACCTGCCTGCTGATTGTGATGTGGATCACAATGTTAGCAAGCATACAGACTGTGTTTTACTTGTGACCACTTCATCTCATCTCGAGAGTTAAGGAGAATTGGATTTGGACCTTGTCTATTGTTAGGTGATGATATAGGAAGACCAAGAGCTTTTCCACGAGGCTGAACTGTCGTGAGTGACAGGGTGTGTGGGATAGTATGGGCAAGTATCTAGGCCAGTGGGCCCCTCCAGTGCTTTGGAATTTCACCACTGAACAAACGCAAAATCCAGAAAAAATAGTAAAACATTCAAATGAGGTGTGTTGTCATTCTGGCCCAACCAGAGAAGGACAAATCACGGTAATGTGCTAGGGCTTGGCCTATGCTTACAGAGACTTGTTCACCCCTATCCAGCACCTTCAAAGGGAAATAATATCTGTGGATCTAATGGCAAAGCAACAGACAACAAAGATACACAAGCTCCAGAGCATCTGAAACACACTGATGACATTATCATGTGGGGTGATACTGCAGAAGAAGTCTTTAAGAAAGGGAGAAAAATAATGAAAATCCTGCTGAAAGCCGGTTTTGCCATAAAACAGAGTAAGACCAAGGAACCTGCACAAGGGTTTCAATTTTTTGAGAATAAAAGGGCATGATGGGCATTGCCAGATCCCCATAAGTATGATCAACAAGAAAAAAGCAACTAATAAGAAAGAAACACAAGCTTTCTTGCGTGTTATGGGATTCCAGAGAATGTACATCCCAAGTTACAGTTTGTTTGTAAGCATTCTCTATCATGTGGCCCAGAAGAAGAATGATTTTAAATGGGTCCCTGAGCAAAAACAAGCCTCTGAACAAATTAAGCAGGAGTCCTCAGACCAGTCTGAACTGGGCTAGATGTAAAAAATGTACTATATAGCTGGCGAGATTGGTCCTACCTGGAGACTCTGGCAGAAAGCTCCAGTGGATACTTGAGATCGACCCCTCGGCTTTTGGAGTCGGGGATACAGAGGATCTGAGGCCAGCTACACTCCAACTGAAAAAGAGATACTGGCAGCTTATGAAGGGGTTCGAGCTGCTTCAGAAGTGATTGGCACTGAGGCACAGCCCCTCCTAGCACCCCGGTTACCCATGCTGGGCTGGATGTTCAAAGGTAGGGTCTCCTCTACACGTCATGCAACCAATGTTACATGGAGTAAGTGGGCTGCACCAATTACACAACGAGCTCTAATAGGAAATCCCAGTGCTCCAGGAATTCTAGAAGTCATTATATACTGGCCAAAGGGCAAAGATTTTTGGAATGTCACCAGAGGAGGAGATGATGCCTGCTGAAGAGGCCCCACCATATTAACAAACTGCCAGAAAGTGAAAAGCAGTATGACCTATTTACTGATGGGTCCTGTGTACTGTGGGAAATCATCATAGATGGAAGGCAGCTGTATGGAGTCCTTGACTACAAGTTGCAGAAACTGCTGAAGGAGAGGGTGAATTGAGTCAGTTTGCTGAGGTGAAAGCCATCCAGCTGGCCTTGGACATTGCAGAACAAGAACAGTGGCCAGTACTTTATACTGACTCATGGACGGTGGCAAACACCTTGTAGGTGTGGTTGCAGCAATGGAAGCAGAGCAACTAGCAGTGCCAAGGTAAACCCATCTGGGCTGCTGCACTGTGGAAAGATATCGCTGCCCAGGTTCGGTGGTCAAGGTATGCCACATAGATGCACATTTACCCAAGAGTGGGGCCACTGAGTAACACCAGAACAACTGACAAGTGGATAAAGCTGCAAAGATTGAAATGGTTCAGATGGACTTATATTGGCAACATAAGCATGAATTATTTTTGCCCGGGTGGCCCATGATACTTCAGGTCATCAGGTCAGAGATGCAACACACAGATGGGCTTGTGATCGAGGGGTGGACTTCACAATGGACACTATTGCCCAGGCTACTCATGAGTGTGAAACGTGCTGCAATTAAGCAAGCCAAGTGGTTAAAGCCTCTTTGGTATGGAGGACAATGGCTGAAGCACAAGTATGGGGAGGCCTGACTGATTATATCACTCTCTCACCAACCTGCCAAGTACCATGTGCTCATCATGGTGGAAAAAACCACCGGATGGCCGGAAACATACACTGTGCCCCATGCTGCTGCCCAGAACAATATTTTGGGCTTGAGAAACAGATTTTGTGGAGAGAAGACACTCAGAGAGAATTGTGTCAGACGATGGACTCTTCCCAAAAAACTTATAGACTTTTGGACCAAAGAACATGGCATTGAGTGGGTATATCATATCCCCTACCATGCACCAGCCTCTGGGAAAATTGAACAGTACAATGGTCTGTTAAAAACTACACTGAGAGCAATGGGTGTTGGGACTTTCAAACATCGGGATACATATTTGCTAAAAGCCATGCAGTTGGTCAACACCAGAGGATCTGCCAACAGGTCTGGCCCAGCACAGTCAGAACTTTTATATGCTGTAGAAGGGGACAAAGTTCCTGTGGTGCATATAAAGAGTTTTCTGGGGAGAACAGTCTGGGTTTTTCCTGTTTCAGGTAAAGGCAAACCCACCTGTGGGATTGTTTTTGCTCAAGGATCCAGACATACTTGGTGGTTAATGTGGGAAGATGGGAAATCCTATGTGTACCTCAAGGGGATTTATTTTAGGGGAAAACAGCCAATGAACTCAGTTGTATGCTGCTACCTGCTATGTAGCACATTCATAGCCCACCAACTAGATGTCTTCATGCCACCAGTGACTGGCCCTGACTTCCTTCCAACTATCATCCCAATAAAGAATGAGCTTTGGTGAAACCAGATGAATTCTGCGGTACCATCAGCAGGCAACAATCCAACACTGCACACAGCCTCTCCTGAATGTTGCAAGTGATGGAGCCTGATATCATGGACTGGATGGACTCAGCAGCTTTATAGGGATTGGTCCATGCACTAAGGAATGATCTCTTTCTGTGGATGCATATATATATATTTTTATATATATATATATATATATATGCATGCAAATATATGATATAAGAGTGATGGTATATTGAAAATGTGAGATCGGATCATGAAGTGAATGGTATGGAATAAGGGGCGGATACCGTTATGGGCTCAGCAGCAGCAGTCATTTTTCTCCTTCTTAGTAGCTGGTGCAGTGCTGTGGTTTTGACTTTAAGCCTGGGAACAACACTGATAGCACTGATGTTTTTAGCTTTTACTCGGTAATGTTTACTCTCACAAAGGACTTTCTCAGTCTCATACTCTACCAGGGAGGAGGGGAAGGCAGGAGGAAGCAGAGACAGGACACCTGACCCAAATTAGCCAAAGAGGTATTCCATACATCGCGCATCATGCCTGTATATAAACTAGCAGCAGTTACCCAGAAGGGCTAGATCACTGCTTGGGTAAGGCTGGGTATCAATTGGTGGTTGGTAAGCAGTTGTATTCTCTTCCCTTGTTATTTTCCTTATCAGTGTTATTATTGGTGGTGACAGTAGTGGTTTTGTGTTATACCTTAGTAACTGGACTGTCCTTATTTCAAACCATGGGAGTGACATTCTTTCAATTCAGCTCCCCATCCTTCCAGGAGTAGGGGGGAGTAAAGAGAGGGTGTGATAGAGACGCTGCATGGTAGACTCAGCTTAAATCATGACATTTACCAGAAAGTTGTGGTTGATCAAGAAATCTTCTAACATCATTTGAAATGAACTAGAGCCCAATGATATACATAGTAACACAGGTGTGCACGAATCACAGATGAATTTTTGGAAAAACAATCCAGCAAAATTTATTAAAATGCAAAACTAATATATGTCTTCAATTTCCTTAGCCTTCATACTTCTTGTGTTCAGTAAAGCCCCAAGATAACTGCTTTATGTGCTCTCTATTGTTTCTATTACTTGCAAGGAGCCTGCTACCTGTCCCCCATTACAGGCAGTGTCCTAGGCTACACAGGCTTTTTATGTGATCTGGTATGGCCAATCTTACATCAATCTTACATTCTTTTGTCAGCTGGGAAAAAAAAAATCTCAGTATATGATCATTCAGGACAAGATACATTTTAATGTTCTCTTTATAATATTTATCTTCTTTGGATACTTCTCTTTCAAATTTTAGGATATTTTCTGAAGTATTGTATGAGAGAAAGATGGTGAAATATCTTCCTGAAAAGCTGCATTTATTTTCATGGCTCTGTGAATTGTTTAAATTAATCCTACATGTGCCCAAGCTGTTTTGCTGATATTCCTGCTGTTTGCTCTATGCCAGTACAGGCAAAAACTAACAAGTGTGCAGCCATGTCTTTTGTGAAGAGCTACGCAGCTACCCACAATGAATGAGCAGACATTCATTTCTGCATGATGTGGATTTATTTAGCTTTCAGTTCTGTGTATAGATGAAAAAGGACTTGCCCCTTGATGTTTTTAGGTCATCTACTCATTTGGATGAATTTTTCACTTACATATAAGTCTTTTAATATCTCTAACAAAATCCCTCACCTCCTCTCCTCATTTTTTCTCATTTTTGTCTTCTTTATAATAATGAATTATATAATTTTTCAGTCCATTGCCAGCTCTAAAAACAGTGAGAAATCTGTCCAGAAAGGATGTAAAAGAGATGTAATAAAGGGACATCTAAGATTTATTTTAGCAATCGTCTGTATGAAATTAAAAAGATAAGGAGGCAAAAGGGAATGCTTGCTTAATATATATCGAGGGAGACAATGATAGGCAAAGTGGAGAACAATAAATTAAGACAATCTATTCCCTCAAACATAATCTGCTTAGATTAACATGCTCAGTCAAACCTTTGCTACCTGTAATATTGTGTCAGATGTGACATTTTTAAAAATGGAAAGGCAGGATTTTTTATGAAAATCCTCCAAAGTTACTGATAATATTATTTACCCAATGCAATTTATTTGTGTGGCTTTTTATTTAAAAAAGTAAAACCCACAAATCTTGGCTTGAAGATGTTATGATGCTGAGCTCTTCTGCATTAAATCAAGTGAGTAGACTTCTGACAGAGACAAGCCAAAGTTAATGTGTCTCCACATGAGACCAGGAATTTGCTGCTATAAGCAATTTGCAACGTCATGACTAAACACATCATAATAAATGAAATAAACCTTATGAATTTTAACCATGACAAGTGCAAGGTCCTCCGCCTGAGTCAGAGCAATTTCAGACACAGCTACAGATTGGGCAGGGAAGAGATTCAGAGCAGGCCCACGGAGAAGGACTTGGGAGTGTTGGTTGATGAGAAAATGAACATGAGCCAGAAGTGTGCACTTGCAGCCCAGAAAGCCAACCACATCCTGGGCTGCATCAAAAGGAGCATGACCAGCAGGTTGAAGGAGGTGATACTGGCCCTCTCCTCTGCGCTTATGAGACCTCACTTGGAGTATTGTATGCAGTTCTGGTGTCCTCAACATAAAAGGACATGGAACTGTTGGAACAAGTCCAGAGGAGGGCCACGAGGATGATCA